>CM029273.1:23518127-23538121 GCA_016920895.1 Vaccinium myrtillus | reverse complement strand
TGAAATCTTTTTGGACACTTTGAAATCACTTGGACACGTGGTTACTTCTTGGACACGTCTTACTTGTCTTAGCCTCCGTTATGTTCCTTGATCATCTCCTCTCATGTTAATTCATATCATGTGCACTCATCATATTTATATGCCTAGCGGTTGTAGTATGGTTTCCCTACGAGCTAGTGAGCTCACCCTATCTTTCCCAGGTACACGGCATGGAGCATAAGATTGGATGCTTATGGAGTGATGCATTATGTGAAGCTTATGCATGCATGAAGATATTTTTCCATCTTAAGTTTTGTATTTTGATAAATGGTAATGTAACTTTTGGTTATTCAATCTTCTAACCATTTGGGGTTATGTAATAACTTAGGGGATAATATTTGATTTCACCTTTGGGGCAAGGGTGCCCAAATACTTGATTTGCCAATGGATATTAAGATGAACATTTTGAATGGAAACCTCTTGGGGAGGATTTATGGAAATATTTTATCATTTGACTTATTAATTGTAAGGAATTTCTTTATTTTTGTTTTTATAAAAATGAGGGCGTGACACCATGTAACGCGGGGAACGAGGGACCAAAACTCGTTCTTCGTTGTACATGGGTAATGGCGACCGCGAGGATTCGCATCTTTCGAAGTCTCTTTTTCTCTCTAAAATCAAATGTTTTCTTTGGAACACTGAAGGGAGTGGGAATGTCCGGGCCTGGTCACTGGTGTTATGAACCCTACGACCGTACCTTCTTTTAAGTAATTTAAGAAAAACCAAATTTACTTTAGTTTAGTTAATTCTCCCATCAAATTACAAGGGGTGGCCACCCAAGAGACGTGTTAAATCTCACAACCCGAGTTTTTAGTTAAGCATTCTCCACCGTCCCTGTGGATTCGATTCCGGTCTTACCGGGTATTGTGCTACACCAGTCTCAGCCCTACACTTGGGGCAACCCATTAATTTAGGTCTAGGATTTGGTCAAGCAACGCTATCGTCTCGGATAACGGAAAGCAGTTTACTAGGAAGCAAATGAAGGAAGTGTGTGACAAGCTCAGAGTTCGCTTCTTCAACTCCACTCTTGTTTACCCTCAAGGTAACGGCCAGGCCGAGGCGTTTAACAAGACGGTCGCGGATGGACTCAAGAGAAGGTTAACTGCGAAACGAGGAAAATGGGTCGAAGAGCTCCCTCACGTCCTTTGGGCTTTCCAGACCACACTGAGACGTTCTACTGGACAGACTCCGTACTCACTTGCTTAAGGCTTTGAAGCCGTTATCCCTATCCAGAAGGGGTTACCTACAATTCGTACCGAGTACTTTGATGAAGCTACAAATGATACGGCCCTAAGTAACAATCTGGATCTGGCCGAGGAGAAGAGGGAAGCAGCTCGGATCAAGTTGGCTGCTTATCAACAGGAGGTGGCTAAAGGATACAATAAGACGGTTCGGATGAGGACTTTCTGCCCAGATGACTTGGTGCTCAAGAAGGTCACGGACAAGCACAAGAAGAAGGAACTGATGCCAAATTGGGACAGTCCCTACCGAGTCATGAAGAAAATCGAGAAAGGAGCCTACCAGTTGGAAGATATGGATGGAAAGCTCGTTAATAAGCCTTGGAACGCCTACAACTTGAGGAAATATTACGCCTAAAGTTTTTGTTGCTCTCGGATAGTTTTTTCTGAACTTCAAGTTCTTTCAAAGGATGATGTATTACCAAGCTTCAGATGAATGAAAAGTTACTCGTTTCCAATTGTTGTCTCTTATAATTAATCATGTCTCGGTATTCATACCAAACGGCTTCGGCCAAGACATACTTGACAAATGGGACTTTCCCATACGATCTCTCGGTACGAGTATCGAGCCAATCTTGTGATCATTTCATAATCAGACCATTTATACGACACCTAAATGGTGGTAACAATATAAACGCTTCGGTTCACTAGCCGAGCTTGAAAATCTATCCCATTCCAAGGGGTATTGATCAAACCGTTAGCTTGTTTTTGCAAATTATCCAATTGGCTCGGTTTTGTGTGCCGAACCAAATAAAAGTATCCTCTAATGGGGGTATTGATCTAATGAAAACTTATTTTTCTAAGTTACAGAAACCGACTCGGTACAAGTTCCCTAGCAAATGAACCACTCTTTAGGGGTATTGAGCTTTCAACTAATGTATATCCGATACTTATCCATACAATTTGATCCGAACCAAATCTTAACGAATTGGCTCTCGATTATCAACACTTGTGAAAATTTCCTTAAATTTTACAAATCTTTTACACATGACAAAATTCAACCATCATAGATATTCACAATTGACTCGGCAATATATCCGAGCAAACTAATTACTCTTATAAGTCTATCTCTATCCGAGCATTTTCTGGGTATTTAGTTACTTCGGATTGGCTTTCATGCCTTAGAGAAATTTTCATCATATTTCAACTTAGGCCAGGGGTATTTTATTGCCCTAAGCCGAGACGAATGTGGGTATTATTATATGACAAAAGAAGTTTCTCAGAAAGGATCATTCAAGCACAATTCAAAAGAAAGAAGCATGCATCTATTCACCCATTCAAAAACAAAAAGAGCATTGTTATGAAGTACCAAATGACAACCACAAACCACCACAACGGTCTGGCATAAAATTCCACCAACCGCGATCAAAACAACCACAGAAATAGTTCGGGGGGAGAGAGAGAGAGAGATATTGTTCAAAACAAAAAAGACCACAACTTCCTCGGTCTTCAAGTTTCCTTCGGTACGGCATCTCCTTCACCTTCAGCTTCCTCCCTAACGTTCTCTTCAATTGCCTCATCCTCTTCCTCCTCCTCGGCAGGAACCTCGATCTCAGGGAGCTCCACTTCGGGCACCTTGCGGAGATCGGACTCGGTATGAACCCTGGCAGCGTCCAAACCGAGCCCATATCCTTTTGCAACACCTTTGAAGTAAAAAACTTTCGCTCCTTTCTTGAAGCCTCCATTGTGGATCTCGGTAACTTGCCCTTTATAATGTTCAAATACCTTTTTCTTCGCCTCTTCAAACCCTGCGGTATGGGCATCGGTCAGCTCTTTTTTGTGCTTCTCGGCCTGTTCCCCCATCTGTAGCTTAAGGTCTCCCACTTGCTTCTTCAGCTCGTCCATCTCAGCCAGTTGTTTCTTAACCGCCTCAAACTCCGAGAGCTGTAGTTTGGCAGCTGCAATCTCATTCTCGGAAGTCTTCCTTTTTTGGACCTCATCTCGGTATTTTTGTTTCAATGACGTGAACGAGGTTGACATATTGACAACCTTTTGATGGTACCCGAGAATAGACTCGCTAGCCTGAAATAGGATGACCATTCTCGGATATCATACTTACCAGGATCAAGTAGGAGAACATGTCTACAATATTGCCTTCAAGATCGGAAGGAAGCTACTTCATGTCCTCAGGCAGGCAAACCCCCTGAAGCACGGGGTAACCAAGCCTGGGATTGGCTTGGACACTATCAATTGTGAGCACGGGCAGTCCCTGCTTGACCTGAGGGGAAAAGATAAAAGGAGTTGGAGAAGAGGCTTGAGTATTAGCATCCTTGGACGGGGCACCTTTCTCAGTTGGCTGCTTCTTGGTGACAACCTTCTCTTTTGGAGCATCCTTCCCAAAACTCGAGCCTTGCGCAAGTTTTTGCTTCTTTAACTCGGCAGCAGTGGTCTCAGCTATTGCAGGGGCTCTTTTTGTTTAGGCCGGAGTGCCTGTAGCGGCTGGGATGGTGGTTTTCTTCGACTTATTGTTCGACAGGAGGCTTGGAAGATCGTCCAGATTCCCACCCATTTCTTTTTCTTCTCAGGGTTCTCGAATTTTGCCGATCAAATCTTGAAGCTCTTGTCGGTGGAGATCTAGCTTGGAATCAGAGCTTACCTCAACAACAACGACAGTTTTACCCTTTTGGCTCGCTCCTCTCTTCCGTTGGCGGCTCGGCTTCCTCGGATGAAGTGGTTTTGGACTTCTTCTTCCTCTATTTCAAGTACGAAGTGTAAGAGGGCTCGTACCCGAGAAGGACGTGGACAAATCTCTTGTGCTTGGGGATAGCATAAGCTGCATAGATGTTCTCGTCGTTCTTTGCTTTGATTAAGCGGTTTGATACGGGAGAAACATCTACAAAATGAAAAGAAAGAGCTCGGTGAGTATCATTTCGTAACAAATATGCAGACGATATGGAAAGACGTGATGTAAAAAAAAAAAGTAGCAAAACAAATCTAAAAATGTATTGTGCCTCGGGATGGGGTAGAGGCCATCGTCCTCTGGACCGAACTCGAAATTCCCCCGAACCTCGACGAAATCGTTCGCCCAGGGGTCCGAGGCTGGAAGGTGATCGATCAGGTAGGACCGAGGTTCCTTTGGGGTACTTCACAAAGATAGGAATTGGCAGTTGGACGGGCTGTTTTGAGATATGTTATACACCCCAACTAAATCAAATAAATTGAAGATAAGCCCAAACTTCTCTCGGAGTACGTATACAACGTTTATTATCCGAAACGGGCTGACAGCAAGGTACCGTGGGTTTATTTGGAACTCAGAGAGGAACTGTCGAAGAAGGAGGTTCACTGGAAAATGGAGTCGTCCCTCCATAATCGCCAACAGAGGCACGATAATGTGGTCCAGACTGAAGCTGATATCGTCTTCACGGACCAACTGGAGCTCAACATCGCTCGAAATATTGTATTTCCGGCAGAATGCTCGGTATTTCCCTGCCTTACCATTAAAATAGTGGAGGTAAGGGTTCGGACCTTTCACTGAAGATTTTTTTCCGAGGGTCTGACCCTCCTGGGGCTGCTCTTCCTCAGTGGCAGGCTCGATGGTGTTTGGCTCGGTTTGATGGGTTTCGATTATTTGGACTTTGGGGACCCGGATTGAGGCCCTGTTCCCGTCCCTGTTCACACCAAGGTTGTTCGTCTCGGTGTCGCTACTAAGCTCACCCTGATTAACCGACCCCTCACCTCCTGAGTGAGCAGCCGGAGGAACTACTATTGGATTGATTGGAGCCAGCCCCTCATCCTCTAATCCTATATCGGTGGATTCTATCTCTACGTCTGGACCAAAAACTGTATGGCCGAGATGATAACTATCTAGTCGCTACTATGTTGTGCGACCTCGGACTTGTCCGTTCGGTTGGAACTCCCCGAGGAAAGGATGATTGGCTCCAAGATTGCAAAACCTGACAAAGTGCACGGGTGAAACATAGTTAGCCATAACTGATAGTGATCTAAAAATTTGGTTTGGGTTACTAAGTGGCTAAAGAGGCTCGGATATCTTCCGAACTGTAATCCTATTTGTCTCGGATGACCTAGGCGGTGAAAGGGCTATTAATGGCTCGAGTTTCGACTCGGTCGAGGTTCGGATTCAACGTCTCGAATGACAAACAAGTTTTTGGTTAAAACCCTAAGTCTTTGACAATCTAAAAGGGGATCCGAAAGGTCATTGGGTTTTATGCTACTCAAGAGCACGATGGGTGATTAATAGTGACACCACTGTTCACCCCATCACAGTCCATTAACAAACGCGATTGTAAATATTTTTGTGAAAATGGAAGGTAGATGGATTCACGAAAAATGGAGAATACTCATAAACAGTGGCAACAAGCAAAAGATGAAAGCTGAAAACTGCTGAATAAGGATGAAATCTTTACCTGAGTTACACCGGAAAGGAAGAACGACGGTGGTCTCTGGTGGAGGACAATGAAGAAGTTGAATAGTAACTGCAGCGCTGACGATTCTTGCGGTGAATGACTTCGCCGACGGTGAGAGGAGTAGAATGCTCAGGATAATCTGATGTGTGAAGAGAAAGAGGGAGATCGAAAAGTGTTTTTCTCTTTCTCAAGGGGCTATATATAGGAAGATGGAGATGGGTTTAAATGATTGCGCGGGAAACGAGGAGTTTTTCGACGACGTGATTAATGTCTTGAAACCTGGCATTGATGGGACATGCGAAGTTATCTTTTAACAGCTCACGTGGGTACGACTCTTCGGTTCAAGCCCTAATCCGCGTGATCCTTTCTCGTCCAACTGAAGACCAACACGTGTTGCAATCCGAAGTGATCCACAAATTAATCAAGGCTGGGGCTCGGGTAATGAGATCGCTATGGAGGAAGCCTTATCTTGTCGGTGAAACTTTCCTGAGGTTCGGATCGGAGAAGCGGCCCAATTAAGAACAGTCAACTCCTTTCTCGGAACCAAATGTCTAGGAAGAAGTTGAGGGGCTATTGTAGTGGGCCAAAATCTAGCGGTCCAAAGTGGGCTCGGAGAATGTCACGCCCTCAAATTTTAAAGGTAAAAGTGATATAAATCCACGTGGAAAGTCAATGAGATCCAAAGTCCAGGTCAAAGTCTAAGCTTGACCTACAAGGTCAAAGTCATACACAAGATAAATCACGGGATTCCCGTGCCCAAAATAAGTACATGAGTTACCAATGTTATTACAAACTAAGTCAATGATGAAAACTCACTTAAATTACAAAATCATCTTTTCAAAAATATAAGTTTCAAAATAATAAAGTAACTCCTCCGTTAAGCTTTCAAAAGAGAAAGAGATGCATGCATACACTCCAAATAATCCATATCATGCTCCGTGCTGGGTACCTGAAATTATTAGGGTGAGCTCACTAGCCCAGTAGAGAAAAGTCTACCAATCCTAAATGCAATGAAATGCAAGTGAGTGATAGACAAAGGAGGCACAAGTTACGCAACAAGTTTCAAGAAACTTCAATGATTAAAGGATAGAAAACCAACCCATAGGCCACTAGATTTTCTTTACTATTATCCCTCGTATCCGATATATATACCCGACACGCCACTAGATTTTCTTTACTATTGAAACGTGTATCAGGTTTGTTTGGAACAGACGAGTAATGGTCGCACGAAAGAGGTAATGAAATTTGGCGGAACAATCGAACAACTGCTGAACCAATTTGGCGGAACATATTGGAAATTTTCTGAAGGGGAAGGCGCGAGATAAGAATTTTTCTGGAGGGGAGGGTGTGGAGTCCTCTTTCTCCGATGATCCCTTCAGGTGATGATGGAAGACGGAAGTGATGTCCTCGCTCTTGAGTCGTGCCTAGTCCTGCACACTCAACGAACCGTTAGCACCAGACTGGACCTTGGAGCCCAGAATGGTACTCCGACGGTCAAGTAAGTAAACAGAGAAGGCGAAGAGTAGATCTAGGGTTTCTGTGGAGAGAGTATTGCGTACCTTTTTCAGGTGGTCGAGTTTACCTTTTATAGGTGAGCTCTGGTATGCTTGTCACGTGACTTAACCGCTCGGCTGACGTCATGGTGACGAGCCCGAAAGAGCATGCGTCGAAGGCATGCCTCCAGTAGGATATCGACACGTGTCGTAACTGCTCGGGTCACGTCACCTGTCACTATCAAAGTTTGTTATGGGCACAGGCTGTGTTAACTGCCCTGCTGACTCGGCTTTCGATCTCTTTGGAACGTTCTCGAATCATAGAGTTGGTTTTAGTCACCCCTCGGATAGTTCCCGAAGTCTTTCTGAAATCAACCCTGAAAGGTCGTGAACAAGTCATCCGTTCAATAGTGCTCGGTACTTTACCGAGGCGAAAGTGGTTTGAAGCCTTGCTCCGCTCGTCTAAATCATTTATGAGTAACCCCTACCGAAGCGTCCCTTTATGGCAATCGCTCGGCGTTCATCAAGGAGGTATCTTTTACCCGAAGAGTCCCCCTATGATATACCTCTCGGTTAATATCATAAGGGTGTCTCTTTACGCGCATAGTTCTCGGTATATCCGGACCCCTACAATAGCCCCTCGATCCCTTCGTGTGGTATAACTCCGCAGGAAGGGTTGAGTACTCGGGTACCGAGCAGGGTCCGGGCCGAGCCCCAAATTTACGGATAAGATCCATCATTAGATTCTCTAACGTCGCCGCCGTGCTCTTCATCCATCCGGAGCTCGCCACGTGTCCCCTAGTAGTAGGGTATCGGTGGCGACGTGACTTGAAAAGACGTAGTCACGTCGCTCCGTAATCGACGTAGCGAAGAGGGGGTGCTACGGTGAACCGCTGTGTTAACACGTGTCACGTTTGCATTGGCTGGGCGCACGCCGTTCCGGATCCCTTGCCGTAACCGCAGAAGCTTCCCGCCCAAACTCCTCGATTTTCGAAAATCGCCCTCCTCTATAAATACCCCCTCAAACGGAGAGGGGACGTTTCCTTTCCTTTGCTCATCGATTTTCAGAGCTCTTCTCTCTAGAAATCTTGCATTCTCTTGCAGATTGAAGCCGTTGCAACACCTTTCATCAAGATCTTCAGGTAAAAACATCGTTCTTTGTTTGTTTCTGTACTTTTTCGCCTGTTTTTCATATTTTTTCGACAAGTTTTGCCACTTTCGTGTTTTCTGGGTTTGAGTTTCTGGGTTTTGGGGGTTCGAAGATGAACAGTCATCTTCAACCTGTTCTTGAGGTTGAAGATGATGCCGAGAGCTTTTAGGATAAAGCCTCTTCGCCTCCACCGTAGGCAGGTACCGAGGAGTTCACTGTCACACGTGCACTTAGGACCAGTTTTTGGGATCTCGACTGTCCGGTTGGCCACCGAAGGGCATATAGCTCGGTTCTGGCTTTGTGACCTTCCGCACATCGCTAACGGTCTTTACCATGCACTTTTTTGCTAGGTCTGGCGCCGCCGGTCATCGAGATCTCTTCTGAATCTGAGAGCTCGGATTCCGGAACCTCAAGCTCCGGCGCCTATAGGATCAAGCGGATTTATAACAACTTAAGAGCTCGGCAAAACGGTTGCCGAGAGATTACAACCATGGACCACGATTTTGAAGCCCCTTTAAACGAGAGGCCCCTTCAATCCATACCACCGAACCCTTCCCAGCGTGTCCCCGAAGACCCTGTTGAGATAGTCGATGACATTGATGTCTCGGATGGTTTTCTAGACGATAGTGAGGCTACTGAGTCTGATGAGCGGTCGGAGTGGGACCCTTCCGAAACGACCACCACCAGTGCCGAACCCTCAACCACCAGTGTTGATCCTCCGGAGGACAATGCCGCCCGTGAATCGACACCAAGCTCATCCTTGCCGAGATCGGCGTGAAGCTGAGGAGACGCCCGCCGAACAATTTTCGGAGGGGGCGTCAGCGGTGGGAAGAAGGAAGAATGAGGTGCCCCTACCTCTGCTACTTCATGACCGGAGAAGCTGGTATCCGAGCCTTAGGATAGGTATGATATTCCGGACGATGTCCAAGTAGCCCTTCATCCGATGGGTCAAGAGCTCGTCTATGGACCGAACCACCTCAACATCCCTCTGATGGCGATAACTGAAGGAGGGGTTCGGATTCCCATGAGTGAATTCGTCCGAGCGTTTCTTAACGCCTACGAGCTTTCTCCGGATCGCTCACTTGTCAAACGGCTATCGGGTCATCGGCTCGGCCTATGAGATGATGCTGCAAGACGAGTTAGACCTTAGTATTTGGGATCTTCTCGAGATTTATGCCGTGTCTCGGAACAAGTCGTTCGGGAGATACTTTCTAATGACCCGTCCGAAGAAAAGGCAGATCGTGGAACATCTTCCTGATTCCGAACCGTGGGCCGATCTTTATGTCGTAGTTTCCGGCAATTTACGAGCCCCTAGATGACGACCTTTTTCCAGTTCCTACCATGAGAGGGAGTGCGGGTTGGTCTTTAACTTATATTTACGCATTCGCTTTATTTTATGTATTCCCTGTACTGACCTTGTGGATGTTCATCTTACAGCTCCAGCTCCCATATCCCGGAGGCTAAAGAGGATCGCAAGAAAAGAAAACGCCGAAGCGCTGTACGAAGTTCAGGGGAGGCTGACTCACGACCTCCTCGGCTACAAACCGTCCTATCGGAGTTGGATCAAGAAGAAGACCAAAAAGAAGAAGCCGAAGAAAGCTAAAATAAGCCGAACGTTCGGCCGAAGCCGAACGGTGGCTTGCACGGCGACCTATAGAGAATCTTGAAGGACAAGAGAGGATCCCCGTCGATAGAGCTTCTCGGAGCCCTCGGACACAATGCCTCCGAAGATCGATCCAAGGCAAACCGAAACTTGATTCGGAATTGGTGTCCCAGGCCAAGAAGGTCGTGCCGAGAAAACTACTCCGACGGCCCGGCGACACTCCGAGGCAAAGTCCCCGTTGCTACCGTCCACAAAACGACGACCGCTCGGTCTAAGGGAACTCCTTCGGCGGAGGAGAGGCCGCAAGCGGGTTAAGATATCAGAAGTCCACACGGTTGACGATGACCTTCCGGAACCGACGTTGCATCGTTTAGGACACTTCGAAAGTCGAGGGCTCGTCACACCCCTTCTCTCCAATTTTGGTGAAGGAAGATGGCAATGCTATCTTGGAAGGTGACAGTGTCGCCGAGAACAATCGTCTGGCGATGGGGCTGCTTCCGGGACTAGCCCTGGAGAGGGATCTTAAACAAGTGCCGGACAAGCTGGAGGATAACCTTTTCCACTGTACGGCGCAGATTGTGAAGGTAATTTCTCACTTTGTCTATTTGTGTTTATTGACTTTCGTTTACCTCTTTATGACCGACTTTCGCTTGGTGCTTCGTAAGATTAGGACAATCTATGTTCAAGCTTTATGATCAGGCTCTCGACCTTAGCACCTCGGCGAAGAAGTTAAAGCGTCGGGCTGACGCTGCCCTTGAAAAGGTCGGTTCAGCCGAGAAGAAGGCTGAGGAGCTGCGTCAGGAAAACGAAAGGCTCAAGGGCGAGCTCGCGAAGCTGATGGTGTTGAAGAAGAAGGCTGATGAGCAATTGGAGGAGGAGAGGGCCGGGCATCAAAAAGCTATTGATGCTTTGCAAGGACCGAGGGCCACTCACAGGTTTCGCGGAGGCGGGTCAGGCCTATGCCGGAGATATCTACACCCTTGTGAAGGACGGCGAACGGAAAGGCTTCGGGAAGGGATATCTCTACTGCTGTGAGGCCTTCGGCATTGGTATTGAGGATCCCAAATATAGGGTTCCGGATATGCCCGATTCTCCTGTTGCCGAAGATGATGGCGATGATGATGAAGCCGAAGAGGTTCTGTCTCCGAGCGATAGTCCATTGCCGGAAGCGTCAGTTGGGAAGACTCCGGATGAGAAAGCATCTTCCGGAGAGATACCATCCGAGAAATCAACAGACGAGACCGTCAATCCAGCCTTATAGGAAAAACTTTTTAATTGTTAACTGTTTTGGGTATTACTGGACGGCTCCGGACATTTGGAGTTTGCCGTTCCAGGGGTTGTAATCTTTAAAACAGGTTTATTTATGGAGATGGCACCGAACGAGTACCACCCCGCCATGCTCCGGTTCACCAGAGTGGTGAAAGTGTTTTGAGCTGAATATTTTGAATGGATGTTTTAACTTTTTCGTATATGAATGTCTTGCAATTTGTATGCTGTATGATCTTTATTGATTGGTGTGAAAACCTTTTTCAATACTTAGAAAATTTCTCACTCTGTTTATGAGAGTTTCATCCTTCTGATAGCCCCTGCTCGGTTCTAATCAGGGGGACACCTGCTCGGATTGGAACCGAAGCGTAATGAAATGATAAAAAATTTTCAACACTTGGAAAAAATTTCCACTGATGGCCCCTGCTCGGTTCTAATCAGAGGAAGTCATTGCTCGGTTGGAACCGAAGCAATAATATGAATGGAACGAAAATTTTCCAATACTTGGAAAAAATTTCCACTGATAGCCCCTGCTCGGTTCTAATAAGAGGAAGTCATTGCTCGGTTGGGAACCGAAAGCAATGGAAAAAATATGAATGGAACGAAAATTTTCCAACACTTGGAAAAAATTTCCACTGATAGCCCCTGCTCGGTTCTAATCAGAGGAAGTCATTGCTCGGTTGGAATCGAAGCAATAATATGAATGGAACGAAAATTTTCCAACACTTGGAAAAAATTTCCACCGATAGCCCCCTGCTCGGTTCTAATCGAGGAAAGTCATGGCACCGGCTTTAGCCTTTTCCGAGGTGTTAGTTGGAACACCGGACCTTGATAGTTGTTTTGTCGAAGTAATCTAAGTAAACAACGGTTGTAGCGAAAGATTCTTTTCTCACTCATTATCCGAACACGTAAATGACAAGAACAAAGGGGCAAAACAAAGCCCAAATATACTTTCTTCTAACAAAATTTTTCCTAAGCGTAGAACTTCCTAAGCTTAGTGGCATTCCAGGGGTTGCCAATAGGTGTTCCATCCATTTCTAAGCTTGTAGGACCCATGTCCGGCCTTTGCGACCACTCGGAAGGGTCCTTCGTAGTTCGGTTTAAACTTAGTCTTCTTGGACTTCTGAACGACCTCTCGAAGAACAAGGTCGTCGATGTTGAAGGGCCGCATTCGTACATTCTTGTTATATCCTTTGGCAACCTCTTGCTGATACGAGGCATGTTTCAAGTGTGCTTCGTCCCTAAGCTCTTCGGCTAGGTCGAGCTCCCTGTCCATGGCTTCATTGTTGGTTGGTACATCGAAGCTCTCTGTCCGAGCTGTTGGGATTAGGGTGGCTAGGGGGAGAACAACTTCCATGCCGTAAGCCATAGAGAATGGAGTTCGGCCTGTTGCGCGCCGGGGTGTGGTTCGATAGCCCCAGAGAACTTTTGGGAGCTCCTCGGCCCACTTACCTCTCTTTAGAGTTAGGCGTTTCTTGATTCCAGAAGATATGGTTTTGTTTGACGCCTCGGCTTGACCGTTGCCCTGTGGATACGCTACCGAAGAGTGGAAGATCCGAACATTGTACCTTTTGCAAAGCTTCTCGATCGCTTCGGCCACGAATTGGGTCCCGTTGTCCGAAATGATCGCATACGGGACACCGAAGCGAGAGATAATGTTCTTCCAAATAAAACGCTCTACATCGGTGGCAGTTATGGTGATTAGGGGCTCGGCCTCTACCCATTTGGTGTAGTAATCAGTCGCTGTTATCAGGTGCTTGAACCCTCCGGGAGCCGTCGGAAGCTTTCCCACTATGTCCAGCCCCCATTGCGCGAAAGGCCAAGGGCTGGTTATAGGGTGTAAGGCTTCGGCAGGCTGGTGCAGGTGAGAGGCGTGTTTTTGGCATTGTTCGCATTTCTTTGCGAACTCCTCGGAGGTCTTCATCATTTTCGGCCACCAGTACCCTTGAGTTAGGGCTCGGAGATGAAGAGACCGTCCGCCGGAATGGCACCCGCTGCTTCCTTCGTGGAGTTCTCGGAGGATGCATTCTATTTGGGAATCGTGGATGACTTTTAAATCAGGGCCCGTGTAGGTCCTTCGGTATATGTTGTTGTTTGGATCCAAGTAAAAGTAAGAGGCCTTGCACCTGATTCTGTGGGCTTCTTTTCTATCTGTCGGGAGCTTCTCGTGCTTGAGGTAGACATAGATCTCATCCAGCCAACTTGGGCCGAGGGATATAATTAGCACTTGCTTCATCTCATGCTCGATGCTCGGACCTTCTATCTCTCCTAGGAGAATGGTTCGGTTGGGACAGACAGCGCAAGCCGTTGCTAGGGAGGCCAGAGCGTCCGCGTGGGCGTTTCGCTCTCGGCCTACCCATTCAATATTTACCGACCCGATCTCCTTTATCAGTTCCCACACCTTGTCGTAGTACTTCTCCATCCTTGAGTCCTTCAAGTTGTATTGATCTTTGATTTGGTTAACAATCAACTGTGAATCGCTGTATACTTGCACTGTCTCGGCACCTAAGTGTTTGGCCATCTTTAGGCCAGAGACTAGTGCTTCATATTCAGCCTCGTTGTTCGATGCCGGGAATCCAATCGTCAATGCATTTTCATGCATGACACCTTCCGGAGAGATGAGTACGATGCCTGCTCCAGCTCCTCGGCTATTTGAGGCTCCGTCAACATGTAGGCGCCACGTATCTCCTTGGAACATTCTCCAAGTTTTGCCTCGTCTTTCTTCTGAAGGTTTCTCGGCCATAGCCAGAGCCCCTTTAATGACTTCACTCGATCCGGCTTCCGGTAACTTTAGGTCGACTTCAGGTGTCAGTTCGGCAATGAAATCGGCCAGAGCCTGTCCCTTAATAGCGGTTCGGGGTTCATACCGAATGTCGAAATTTCCTAGCTCCAAGCTCCATTTGGAAATCCGAGTGGAGAGGTCGGCTTTCTTTAGTACGGGCTTTAAAGGATATTCGGTGATTACAATGATGGTGTGGGCTTGGAAGTAGGGGAGCAGTTTCCTTTTAGCCGTTACAAGGGATAACACCAACTTTTCCAGAGGGAGGTATCTTGTCTCGGAAGGAACCAAGGTCTTGCTGGAATAATAGATTGGATGGAAATTGGCCCCTTCTTTCCTCACAAGGACCGAGCTCACGGCATGGCCCGAAACCGAGAGGTAGAGGTATAGATCTTCTTCAGGCAGAGGCATCACGAGGAGAGGAGCTCGGGAGAGATAGTCTTTCAACTGGCCCAGTGCTTGGTCGCATTCTTCGGTCCACTGAAAACTCCTTTTGCTTGTTTTGGGGACTCAAAGAAAGGTCGGCATGAGATCCGAAGACGGGTGATAAACTGTTGAGCGCGCGCCATTCCCGTGAGCCTTTGGACTTCCTTGATGGTGCTCGGGGCCCTGAGGTTTCGGATCGCAATGATCTGCCTTGGGTCTGCTTCGATGCCCCTTCGGGTGACCATATATCCGAGGAACTTGCCAGAGCCGACGCCGAATGCACACTTCTCGGCATTAAGGCGCAGCTTGTGCTTTTTCATGATAGCGAAAATTTCGCCGAGGTGCTCCAAGTGATCCGAGGTGTGCTTGCTCTTGGCCACCATGTCATCAATGTATGCTTCCATCGTGTGTCCCCGAGCTTGCTTGGCGAACATTTTGGTAACCATTCGTTGGAAGGTAGCCCCGGGCGTTTTTGAGGCCGAAGGGCATGACTTTGTAATGTGATGGGTTCCTCGGGGAGATATGAAAGCTGTTTTCTCTGGTCCTCTCGCCATTGCTATTTGGTGGTACCCCTTTGTAGGCGTCCATCATCTTGAGCCGAGCGTGTCCGCCGTGGCATCGACTATTTGGTCGATCCGTGGGGGGAAGCGAGTCTTTCGGGCGGCGTCGTTAAGATTGGTGTAGTCTACGCAGACGCGTAGCTTCCCATTCTTCTTTGGCACAACTACGGTGTTTGCCAGCCATGTTGGATATTGAAGCTCTCGGATAGCCCCGGCATCGAGTAACTTCCCAACCTCAGCTATAACAGCATCTGAGTGGGCTGGAGACGAGCGTCTCGGTTTTTGTACCACGGGCCTTTGGAGAGGATCGACGCTAAGTGAGTGAGAGATGAACTGAGGGTCGATGCCCGACATCTCATATGGTGTCCAGGCAAAGACCTCGATGTTCCTCTTGAGGAACTCCACCAG
This sequence comes from Vaccinium myrtillus, assembly GCA_016920895.1. NCBI lineage: Eukaryota > Viridiplantae > Streptophyta > Magnoliopsida > Ericales > Ericaceae > Vaccinium > Vaccinium myrtillus. The sequence continues at coordinate 23,522,795 of CM029273.1, read as the reverse complement.
TTGCTCTCTCTCGAAGGTTGTCAATGTTGAACCGAGGAGAAAGTAACGGGTCCCGTCGTCGTTGATTGGTACAGTGACGAGGTCCTCCACTGCTTTCTCCTTGGCTGGTAAACCGACGTCCTCCAAAACCGGCCCGTCCGCTTGCTCTATAGATTTAGGTTTTGGCTCTTTTTTCTTTTTTCCCTTGGTGATTATCTTCTTCATGTGAACTGCGTTCACCTGGCATCGTCTTGCCACCGTCTGGTCACCTTTGATGTCCTCTTGCCATCCCTCGGCGCCTATGAACCGGACAACTTGGTGATAAGTTGAGGCGATGGCCTCCATTTCGTGCAGCCAAGTTCGCCCGAGGATGGCGTTGTAGGGGCTCGGCGCGTTGACGACAACGAATTCCATTCGTAGATTCTTCGATCCTGCTCTTACCGGTAGGATGATCCGTCCCATCGGCCAGACCGGAGCCCCGTTGAATCCGAAGAGGGGGGAGTCGGCCGGCATCAGATGGTCCGGGTTCAAGTTCAGAGCCTTGAAGGCCGAATAATACAGGATCTCGGTTGAACTCCCTTGGTCCACGAGCACTCGTTTGACCCTGGGGATCCCCATGTGAACGGAGATTACCAGGGCGTCGCCGTGGGGTAGCTGCACGTCTTTTAGGTCTTGCTCGGTGAACGTGATAGTCCACTGCTCGTCACGATCCGAGAGAGTTCGCTTAGGGTTCCCCCCAATCGTGAGGACTTGGGAGGATGCGCTCGGCGCTGCCCGAAGCGCCGCTGTCTTTTCTTTGGTTGCAGCCCCGTGGATTACGTGCACCACGAACTCTTCCGGAGGGTCGGCCCCTCCTAGGGCCAGTAGCTGTTGTGGCTGCTGTGCTTGGGCCCCCGTTTTTTGTCTGTCAATGAACTGGTTCAAGCGCCCCTGCGTAGCCTGCCTTTCGAGGAACTCCTTAAAAGGCCGGCAGGCAGTGGTATAGTGTCCCAGTTCATCGTGATAGGTACACTTGACCTTACAGTCGGCCGTTTGGCCCGCCGCTGTACCCAGCTTATTGGCCGGCCAAACGAACCATGGTTCCCGAGAAATGGCCCGTATGAGTTTGTAAAGAGGTTGGTTGAACACGGTGCGTACCGCGACATATTCCTGAGGCTTCGGCACACGCTCTTGTCTGAACTGTGCCCGGTCCTTCCAGGGCTCTCGGTCATTCTTCCAACCTCTGTTGTCCCCAGTTTTGACGGTATTAACTTGTTTCTTTCCCGAGTAATCTCCGGCGTTAGCCTTCTGATTTCCTGAGGTTCTCGAAAGCCTCCTCTCGGATATGACATCCTCCAGGTGGGCGAACTTCTCCACCGTCTCCATTAACCGGCTCATGTTTGCCGGGGGGTTCAGCATCAGTTCTTCAAAAATCGCCGAGGTCTCGTCCAGGCCGTACTTGAAGGACGTGGCTGCCATCTGGGGGTCACAGCTTTCAATGGCATTGTAAATCTCCCAGTAGCGCTCGGCGTACTTCCTCAGTTTTTCGCCGTACTGGCGCTTGAGGCCTACGAGTGCGTCGATCGTCTTCGGTCGCGTGCTACTTGTCACGAACCGAGCTGTGAAGGCCTCTTCCAGTTCTTCAAAGGAACCGATGGAGCCCGATTGTAGTTGGTTAAACCAAACTAAACCGGTCCCCTGGAGGCTCACCGGGAAGGCCTTACACATCATGGCTTCGTCGTAGCCATAGAGCCCCATCAGCTGTCGGTAATGCACTAGGTGCATCACAGCGTCCGTTTTAGCATCATACTTTGTAAATTTCGGGATCGTGAAGTTTCTCGGAGGCTGAGTTTCTTGGATTTTTTGTATGTACGGTGAGTCCTGAATTTTTTGAAGCCTTGAATCGGCTGATTTCTCGGTTGAACGTGGGGCCTCATAGGCCTTGCCAGTACTGAACGCCTTTTTGGCGTTCAGTCTGTGCCGCTCATCGTTCGTGCCGAGGTCTTGGGGACGATCCTTCCGCTTTCCGGAATCGGTGGGCGGAGTTTCGGCTCTGTACCTTTTGGACTCTCCGGTGTACGTGGATCCCGAACGACTATAAAATCGCCGGTACCATCTATATCGTAACCCGGTTTGTCAAGGTGTCCGTCACCTCGGATTCGCCGAGGGCTTTTGTTATGAACACTTCTACTCGGAGCTTTGTCGTATCGCTCTCGGTGATGACCACCGCGTTGATCGTCATGGCCGCTAGATCTGTTTGGAATGATCTCTCGGCCGTCTGCATCGTATTGTACCGGAGCCTTGTCACGGTTTTTACGAGGCTGGATGTCGTTATGGCGGGCAGTCTGAGATAAAGACTGCCCGGTTGTGGATTGGGAGCTTGATGTAGAGTAGCCTCCCGTCCTCGTCGTGCGTTCCGTTCGGGCGTAATCCGAGCGTCTACGCGGAGAGGGGGTCTGTTCCCTTTGTTGAATAACTCGTCCTGTCGCGTCGGTGACAATGGTCTGTTGACCAAGGCGATCCTTGGCCGAGGGGCGTTGGGTGTACTGTGTGGCATGAGTGGCCTGAGTTGCTTGGGCCGTCGCCTTCCTCCGCCGCCTCGATGCCCCCGAGCGCGAGGCTGAGGTTGCTGGTTGTTTCGTTGTGAGGGCCTCAATCTGAGTCTTCATGGCAGCCATTTGCTCCTGCATTTGCTGCACGGTATCGAAAGCATTTGGGCTCGGAGTGAGCCCAGTAATTGGGTGAGTGACAATCGCTGCACGAGAGCCACCTCCGACGGCAGCTCCTGCCTCCGGACCGTCGTTTGGAATGATCACCATGGAAGTGCTGAGAAACAGAGGAAGAGTAATCTCCAAGAAGAAGAGAAGAACGCCGGAAAGGTGATTAAATCACTTGTCCCCAGCAGAGTCGCCAATTGTGGAGTCCTCTTTCTCCGATGATCCCTTCAGGTGGTGATGGAAGACGGAAGTGATGTCCTCGCTCTTGAGTCGTGCCTAGTCCTGCACACTCAACGAACCGTTAGCACCAGACTGGACCTTGGAGCCCAGAATGGTACTCCGACGGTCAAGTAAGTAAACAGAGAAGGCGAAGAGTAGATCTAGGGTTTCTGTGGAGAGAGTATTGCGTACCTTTTTCAGGTGGTCGAGTTTACCTTTTATAGGTGAGCTCTGGTATGCTTGTCACGTGACTTAACCGCTCGGCTGACGTCATGGTGACGAGCCCGAAAGAGCATGCGTCGAAGGCATGCCTCCAGTAGGATATCGACACGTGTCGTAACTGCTCGGGTCACGTCACCTGTCACTATCAAAGTTTGTTATGGGCACAGGCTGTGTTAACTGCCCTGCTGACTCGGCTTTCGATCTCTTTGGAACGTTCTCGAATCATAGAGTTGGTTTTAGTCACCCCTCGGATAGTTCCCGAAGTCTTTCTGAAATCAACCCTAAAAGGTCGTGAACAAGTCATCCGTTCAATAGTGCTCGGTACTTTACCGAGGCAGTGGTTTGAAGCCTTGCTCCGCTCGTCTAAATCAATATGAGTAACCCCTACCGAAGCGTCCCTTTATGGCAATCGCTCGGCGTTCATCAAAGAGGTATCTTTTACCCGAAGAGTCCCCCTATGATATACCTCTCGGTTAATATCATAAGGGTGTCTCTTTACGCGCATAGTTCTCGGTATATCCGGACCCCTACAGAGGGCGCCAAGTTTGGCGCTTTGGTTTTCCTGGAACGCTATTGAAGAAGAAGGCGTGGAGGTGATTTCTCTGGAATGCTATTGAACAGGTTTTAAACGCTATTGTCTTTTAGGGCCCCACTGTTTACTCCCATTTTAATCCCAAAACATTATATTTTGTTTGCTATTATAGCATTTTTTTAAAAATGCTATAATCTAATGCTATTGAAAGCTAGATATGGTGTAGTGCTTGTCACTCCGGGCAAACCATAAAGGCCCCATGTCACTCCAGGCATACACTATCGGGCCCCGTGTCACTCCGGGCATACCCTATCAGGCCCCGTGTCATCATTACCACATAGTAAACTTCATTTCATGCTCATTAGTATCACTATGGTGTCCACATGTCTCATCGTCTTTATTAATCGTTCATCTCAATTCACGTATGTATCATCGCATAACTCACACCCACAACTCTCTTTTAAAATATTTCATGCGTCCGTACGCGTCCCACAAGTACTTTCAACCATTGTGTCCTAAACACTTTTCGCACAAACAACAAAAACAACATAAAGTTCATCAACCAAGTCTAGGACAAGTTTATCTAAAACAAATCACAAGTTTCTAAACTTTAGAGGAGGATCCGGGCATTACCGAAGGTTTAAAGAACAAGAGAACGAAGTATTAAAGAACAGTGGATAAGTGTATTGATACACCATTTTTGGTGTATCATTACCCAGGTCGCAAAGTTCTAGACAACAAGTGTATTCATACACTTTTTCTGATGTATCAATACACAAACTACAGAATCCAGAGAGCAAGTGTATTGATACACTATTTCTGGTGTATCAATACACAAGTTGTACACGAAAATTTCATGGCAGAGGACGTGTTTCGGATGGGTCTCCACCAAACTTACGACATAAGGTCCCCAACACAAAATTCATGGTACTAACAACTCATATGCACTAGAGAGCAATAAATCATCAATAACCTTTCAACAACTTCGTGGGAACAAGGATTGTCACGCCCTCAAATTTA
>CM029273.1:23385627-23510627 GCA_016920895.1 Vaccinium myrtillus | reverse complement strand
ATAATGGATGAGTACGATGATGGGCACGACCAAAGTACAAAGTTAGGAATGAACGGAAGGCTATAATTCGACCACAAAGTAACCAAAGTGTATCCAAGTGTCCAAAATGTGTCCAAGTGTCCCAAAATAACCTTAAGTGTCCCACCAAAGTCCAAGTCGTTCTCAAAATCCTCATTTTCACATACCGAAAGCCAAATTCCACCAAATACGCCAAATTTATCCAAATTCATCATAACCGTCACTTCATAAGAAAAATGTTTATAAATTTTAATAGGGAAGTATCCCTCTGCCGGATTTCATGGGCTCCGTGCACCCCAGCCGGATTTCGTGGGCTCCGTACACCCCTGCCGGATTTCGTGGGCTCCGTGCACCCATGCCGGATTTCGCGGGCTCCGTGCACCCATGGCTAGGGACACCAAACGGGTGATTCCTAGAGTTCATTTTGTTTCAATAATGCCAATTCAAAACCATTGTCTTTCAAAAGTTCCCAAAAATCCCATTTTTCAATGGTTCACCATTTTCGCCAAAAATGTGTCAACCGGCACATGTCCGATACGTCAAACATAAAATTTGTTAATTCACGTGTCCAATGGTTAATTTTATGAATTCAAGGTGGATTCGGTGTTCAAAATGATGGTTTGGGTCAAAAACACGAAGATATGGACGATCGGGGACCAAACGGGCATCAAAGGGTGGCCTAAAACCACTCCAAAAACAGGGGAATGCCTCTGGAAAACAGGGGCAGCAGCCCTAAAACAGAGGCAGCAAGCAGATTTTCACCCTAGTGGTGTGGAATTTCAACCCAAACATAAATGTGAAGCTTAGTGTCAAAAATTGGACATGTAGAGTGACTAATGGACCTCAAGGGAGTGCCAAACAACCATCAATTGCAACAAACAAGTACTCAAATCATAGATCACAAAATTTAGCTCAAACAAACCAACCATGGGAGCAAAGCATGAATTCAAAGGATTTGAGAAACAAGAGCAAGTTATATGCTATATATCACCTAAATACAACTAGAGGGAGTAGAATTTGTCTTCCTACCTCAAAGATTTGAGCTTGAAATGAATGGGTAAATGAAAACCCTAGCTTCCAATTTGCTCCAACCCGAAATGGGGTTTCTTGGTGCGAAATGAGTGCAATACAAGCTTCAAAACGCGTAGAGGAGGTGATTTTAGGTGGGGTTCTTGAAGGGGACTTGAAGGTTTGGTGAATTTTGGAGCTCTTGAGCAAGAAAAATGGAGGAGAGGAGTGAGAGAGAGAGGGTCAGCTGTTAGAGAAGAGAGAGGACTGATTTTTGTTCCAAATGCAAGACAAAGAAGTCTTATATACTCTCACCCCTTAACACTTTCACCCCTAGACTTTCAAATGTATATTAAACACACCCAAATGCATTCTACCACTATCACATTGACCTCTCTTTACCAAAATTCAATTCCTCACATTTACCCAACATCATTCCGGAAAAAATTATGCAAAATTACGGGTCCTTACAAGGATCAATATCAAAGAACAAACCAAACATGACCAAAATGAGTTTTCTCAAGGAAAGACAGCAAACCATATACAAGATTGATTTAGGGGAAGCTATACACACGCCCACACTACATTAACACTTAGAGAAGGTAGAAATTTCCCTACCTCAAAGGGTTTTGAGCAAAACCCTCAAAATCCAACAAACCTTAGCTTTTTCTCCAATGCTCAACAAAATCTTCACCTTCCGGAGCGAAATGAACAACACCCGAGCTTCCAAACACGTGTAGGAGTCTAGTATGAGTGAGGGTTTGAAGGAATTTGAGTGAGGGAGTGAGATTTTGTGTTGAAGTGGAAGAAAATGGAGAAGGGAGTAGAGAGAGAGAGAGAGAGAGAGAGACGCTGGCTCTCTCCTCTCATACACCACACACACACACACACACACACACATATATACATATATATATTAAATAATTACACTCCAAGTCCCTATAGTTGCTTGTGTCATGCAATAAGGTCTCAATCCACTCACATCACCAATTAATCCAACATTTCAAGCAAGTCCTCACATTTCCCTAACTTTATTTCCAAAAAAAAAAAAAATTATTTATTTATTATTATTATTATTTTTGTCCGCCGAACTGGACCACAATCCGGACGAATCATCCGAGATGGTTCGAATGGAAGTCTGAGATATCGGAGACGTCATATGTGACGTCATCTTAGGCGGTTAACGCAAGTAACAGATCGGGAAAGGCACATGTGCATGCAACAGCTATCCCTACGTTATGGTGAAAGTATCCGAGCGGTTACGCTACGTGTCAATACCTCATTCGAGGACCCGTGCATGCAATTATAACAGCTCTGGCTCGTGATGCACAATGACGTCATCCGAGCCAGATTACTGATCTACCCCTGTACTTGGGGAGCCTATATAAAGGAAGAGGAGGAACCCTATTGAGGTACACAACACTTTCTCTCTCTACACATACTCTCTCTGGTACTTCTACTTCCAATCTCTCACTAGTCCATCAGATTGCCTTCCTGGCCACATTTCGGCTAGGTTTGGCACTAACGCCAGGCGCTACGAGTGCAGGTGTACCAAGGAGACCTTGCTCGTTGCTCTTAAGGGTTAAGGAAGAGTTCAAGAGGTTCATCTGGAAATCAGGGTACCACACAAACCATATCCATTGATCTTAGTACAACTTAATTTCTAATCAAACCCACCCCTAATTCTATAGTTTTAGAACAATCGCTCTATAATTCAAATAACACTATCATCTTCGACTTCCCAAACACACTAATACACCCACCAATTCGTTAACATGACTAGCACCAGCAACCACTTTTGCCACCACCAGACATTCTTGTCCATAGGCGTAGCATTGCACCATTGCATAACCCCTCACTACCTAACCTTTCTATCCCCCATGCCTCGCTGTCATTGTTCATCTTCCTTTCAAATCTGAACCTTTTTGTCGTATGCCTTCCTTTATTTCAATTCGTCAACGCCCATGACTTCGACCTCTAACAACACTAACATCCAAAACCTCTTGTTAAATTTGTGCCTTCATCACAGTACCAATCCCGCCACCACCAACTTCACATTAATACACCAATTGTCCCTAGCTATTCAACCATGGTTATTCAAACTTCAAACAACCACATCCAATTCAACGTTGTAGTTAGTTAGACGAGGAGGAAGAGATGTTGTAGTTAGGTAGAGGAGGAGGAAGAGATGCGGCGAAGGAGTTAAACAAGGTTAATTTCGTATATTGATTAGGTTGTTACATGGTGTTAGTTAATAGGGCTGGTCACCACTATTTGAAAGAATAAGGAGAACAAAGTGCTATTTAAGGAATATGTAAAGGGGGTGCTTCTGTAATAAAGTATCTCGAAGACCACTGTGATGCGATACTAAAAAACACACAAAATGACAAAACCTCCGTAAATCTAAGAGATTGGCTTCCAACGATTTCCACACAGAGAGAGAGAGAGAGAGAGAGATGGGTTTCCGATGTATCGAGTGTGGATTTCGGATTGTTAACAATAAAGCACTATTTGTCCAGTATTCTCCTGGAAACATCCATCTTGTGAAATGTGTATGTCATCTTCTCTCTCTCTCTCTCTCTCTCTCTCTCTCTCTCGGTGATTATCCAATAACCCTGTTCTTTCTTGTGATTTTTCACTTACTCTTCAGTAAAATTGTGTTCTTTTGATGTGGCAGGAGAATTGCAAAGCAGTTGCAGATGAGTATATTGAATGTGAAATCATGGTAAAGATAAAAAAAAAAAATTGAGTCCTGCTAATAAAAGCTATGATCTTTGTCTATGCCCTTGTAATGTAATTTTTTGTTTGGCTTTTTTGACCCTTTAATTGTGTTTTCTGAACTTTGTTTTTGTGTAGATCCTTTTGATTGATTTGATATTGCACAAGCCCAAGGCATACAGACATCTACTCTACAATTTGCTCAATCCACAATCAGTGAATCATCAGGTGTCGACAAATTGATTGGTTTAGCATAGTCTCTGTATCACGCTCTATTTATGTACACGACCATGTATATGTATATAATATATGTCTTATGATTCTAATTTGCTATGAATCTTATCTCCATGTGATGTTGAATTGAACTTAGCATCCTCGTATTGTGATGTAAGCTAGTTGTCCCCGAAATCCCCTAGCATCATTTACTTGTCTTTGGGGGATGCTACTGCTATTTAAGCTCTGAAGTTTTGCATTCTTTTGTGATAACTCTGTCAAAGTCACTCTATTCCTTCTTGGCAGGTTCCATTGAAATGGAATCAGATTGTATATCCACTACAACATCATTTAAGCAGTTTGAATACATCAATACAACGATCGGTAAATGGATAACAAATCCCACTATTTTGTGATGTAAAAATATGTTGGAATGAGTTATTTGTGATCCCTCATTGTTAGTCTGATGAGATTATTCAACTTGGGAGATTATATTTTCTCTTGCTTTGTTACTTGTTGTCCAACTGTTCAAACAGGGCCTTTTAAGTGTTAAATTAACTAGTTTATAGCTCATGGCCATGCAGAAATACCTTCTGCTAGGTCACCTTTTTCATAGCTGTATTGATTTTGGAAGAAGGTTTGACTGCACAGAGGCTGTGTTTTAACTTTTTGACCACTTTGCAGGGCTTGTTTTGGAAGACATCTTTTGATTTTCTTCTTCTGGATGCTTGTATCCATTTCTTTGTCTCGATTTCACCGTTAGTGTTGTTGTACCCTCATTTAATCTCCTCATCTGATGCTACATGGTAAGCCTTAGCATCTTCAGACAGGTTCCTCCTCTTGAATTGTTGTGAAGAGGGATGGGTTTCGTCTGCGAGCCTTTCGATATTAGTTTCAAGATATGGAAAGGTTTGCCTATTTTCTCCAGTATGAATCAAACTTTTCCAGTCAACAATGTGCTATGAGCTCAATCGACTTACCAATGTCAGTTTTAGGAGGTGACGGATCTCCTATTTGGGAACTTCGTATTTCTTAGTTTTGTACTTCTAGTGACAAGATATTTTTTGGAAGCATCTTTTGGAGCCTCGCAGTAAATTTTTCGAATTTTATATTAAGCTGTGTTTTTTTTTTGTTGCTCCTGGAGCTAGTTATCTTGAGAATATTCTTTAATAAGTGAGATGACTTTTACTTGAATGAAGGAGTGAGAATGGTTGCGCGGAAATTCTGTTGGAAATGCTTTGCCTTGTTGCACAACTTATATATTCTAAATACAGATATGAAAGTCCCTGAATCAGTGTCCAGTGTAAAGCCAGACAAAACTTACATTACCAACTCCCCTTACCTATCAGGAAATGAGTAAAGTTACTAGAAATGGTCTTCCATGTATGCAGATTGTTGTGTTTGTCAAAACTGTACAATTCACAATACGTATCTTACAATTTGATCCGTTTGGAGGTAAATTCAATACATCTCTAAATATATCTTAGATTTTAATGAATCTTACAGTAGAATTAAGATACGATGCGTGTCTTACGATCCCGTACATTTAGAGATCAAACCGATACACAACTCTAAAGGTATATTATGAATAACTGAATAAGTGAATATCTTTTGCGATATCCATACATGATATGCAATACATGAAAATTTCCTTTCTAGACCATGTTGTATGGGTGAAGATGTGAAATTTATTTACGTGAAGTTTTCGTGGAATGTAACTTTGGATTCAATTATTTGAACAGCTGGTTTAGTCTTCTTAACACTGGAGTAGTTGCGAACTTGCTAGAACTACCAAATTAGGATACGTTGACAAGAATGAGTTTGATAAACGTGAGGCGAAGGACTAGAGAGAACCTAGGCATACATTATTCTCAACTATTAGTACCTTCACCGTATTCTTAATAATTTTTTAATCCTTATCAGTTGGATTATCTTATTATTCATGCAGGTACACAGACGTTTTGCTTGCCATCTTTATTTCTAGCTACTTCAAGATCTTTCTCATTGTCATGATGGTAAGCTTTCATTATAGCCACTGTTGTAAAAGCTTTTTTAACGGTTCCTTCCGTTTTGCTTCTTTTTTTTAACGGTTCCTTCTGTTTTGCAAGTTAAGTATGGATACCGATCACCAAAAAAACTATGGACTTTATCTTGCAGATTTGGGAGTTTCCCTCTTCAGTGGTTTTCATCATTGATATATTCGTTCTAATCCTCCAATACAGTGGCTCTGAAAGGTCGGTCAATAGGATTAACTCTGTGTGTATCATTTGAAGAAACATAGAAAGAGGAAACCAATCGTTCAAAATCGATGATAGTTATATGATTTTCTATTTTTGTGATGTTGGATAGATATTTATATGATTCTGTTTATTATGGATTTCTTGCAGCAAAGCTCTGCTTAACGTAATTTTAGTCCCATTGATTCCCCTTTTCTTTGGAGATTCACTGCCTATTCAAAACTTAGAACCCATGAACAATGATGTCAACCTGTAATTGTCTTAGTATTTATTATAACTGTGACTCTTCTTCTCTTCTTCCATTTTTGGCCCTTTTTTTTTTTAAACTAAATTGTCTTCTGAACAAAATGTGTGTTTGTGTAACAGTTATCACCGAGTCATCCATTGAGAAATGTATCGGGGCTTGCTTTAGTGCACATGCTATTAGTTATTTTTCAGAGGGTTGCTTGACATGGTCTGCCGAGATCATTAAGATAATCTATTAGTAACTCTGTTGCCTGATGTCTTAGAAAGCAGCACGTAAGTCCTTTGTTATCTATATCTATTCCTTTCATATATTGTGGAAACGACATCAATGTCGACATTCCGAAGCTGACTGGTGTGCTTGGTGGTGCAGATGTGACCCATACACATTGTAACATTGATATCTAGAAACTGTAGTTATAACTTGCCTCCTTCCCGGTACTTCTGATTGATCCCTAACTTTTGTACAAGTGGAAGAACCGGATTAGGAGCCCTATGGGCTATGATTGTAAGTCATACTATTATTTGTCATTATTTCAGAACAAGCAGAGCAAGTTGTTCACGATTTTGTCCTCCTCTGGCTGACTGACCTCCTCAGCCACATCCCCCTTCTGGAACCACAGTTCCACTCTCTGTAAGAGCAGAACACTAGTTTGAATTAAAATTTAGCTGTTGATTTTCTTAAATTAAGTTACTGGTTTACAAGTTTGGGATTAAACTTGGTTTTCCATGATTCTGTGAAGAGTTGATGTGGGCTGTTGGTAGCTTATTAGAGTACATATGGAATATGTTGGTTGGCAGTGAAGAGGGAGGAGAAGAAGAAAGAGATGAGTCAAATTTTACAAGTATGGTCAAGGGAAGGGGGAGTCCAAGGGTCATTTTCATCAGTTCAAATGAAAAATAAAACTACAACAAAAGAAAAAGAAATAAGAAAACAAGACCTTAAAAATCTGAACAAAAACACTTGAAAAAAAGAAGCTCCGGTGTTGGAAACTACCATTCCTCTCAAGTGGTATTGAAAACGACCAATCCTCTACCTATCCAATGAGAAGTTGTTCATGTAAAACATCAATTTGATTGGACAAATATTTAATCTGAAACCAGGATAAACATTTTTGGATGGTATAACTGTGGATGTCTAACTGGTCTTATAATGCATAAATGGATGATGATCTTTGATCCAAAGCCTCTATGAACGATCACCGAAATGGGTCTGGAGAAGGCCCAAACTGGACCAAACAGGTGTTCCATAGTAACTTGCTGAAAAACTGTTTGGAGCAAACTATTTCCTGAACCTGTCACCAACCCATTGCATTCACATACCAAATTGTATTCGCTTGGAAATCAAGCTGCCTCAAACCGTCATGCCCACCCACCCAGAAATGAAGGGTAAAAATATGTCATTTCCTGAGAGAATTGCTAGGGCACTAATGTATTAAATGTACACGCGTCATTTTTTAGTGGACTAGGGATTGCCCGTGCCTAAAGGCACGGCGTGACGTAATTTGACCTCAACTTTATGAACTATCATTTTGCTATTTACCACCACAACTGGCAAATGTCCGTGCCTTCACACACATGCGAACGTAATATTCGCTTGATTACACTAGTTGATAGCTATGTCTGAAGGCACTGCTTGAACAATTAGCACACATAAACTATGCCGAGCTCACATGCAATGTCTTAAACCCTATCCAATAGTTCAAATAACAATAGCCCAAGAGAGAGAGAGAGAGAGAGAGTTATAAAATCAAGCGCATAAAAAAAAACAAATGTATAAGCATTGCGGAGACGACACAACACGTTTTGAGCTAACCATTGTCACCCCTGCTACGAAACCACCTAATCAATTACTCCCACCATCCCTTTTTAAATGTGTTACTTCGTAAATCCAACTTATTAAAGAAACATCATCATTACACCTTTCACATCAACTTTTTCCTCCACTTTACACTTTTCACATAAACTTTTACCTCTACTTACCAAAAGTATCCTCCACTTTTACCTATTAACTCTTTACCCACTAACTTTTCAAAAGGGTAAAATGATAATTGTACAAATTTTTACCCATTAACTTTTTAAACCACACTCTTATTTAGGGAAAGCCCAAAATGGAAAGTTAAACACTTAAAAAGAAACGGAGGGAGTAGAGTAATTGAACTCAAGAAAAAATAGAAATGTTTACGACATCGGTAATGAATTGCATCGAGTATATTAAGCTCATGAACCAAATAACAGTAACTACAAACAGTACAAATGTAATGAAATCATATTTTCAACCAAAAGTCACTTTTTCGTACAAGCAACCACCGACAAATCAATACAATTTTGCTCGTCCAACAAACCTAACAAATTCAACAAAAGTGAAAGCAGAAGAAAATGATCAAAACTATTGGCATATGAAAATTCTCTTCATCTTCATTCCCAGTGAGAGTTTCTAGAATATTCAAAGCATTCCTTTGATGCTTCACTCCAGCCACCATTTTTTGAAAACCTCAAGTCAAAGCAAACATAATTTTAGCAATCCATTGTGGTGGTTTAATGTAAGTACAAATAAAAAGTCCAATTCAATCATTTCCCAAAGAATTGTTGAAAATTTAGTGGGAATTGCACCTAGAAAGGTTATTCATTTATCCCCTCTAATTACAAAAGGTCAATCCACAAACGTAATTCACATATCATTGAATCTTAGAATAGAGGAGGAAAACTTGCCCTAGGCTACATCGTGGGGTTTTATGCCAAAACCTGAAACACGAAAAGGGTTTTGCACTGAGATTTGAAGCTTACCACATGTTTCATTCAAACAATAAGTTGTTTCGCCTTCCCGTTAATTCTCTAAACAGATCATCTTCCCAAGTTAATTCTTGTGGTCTGCATCACTCGACTTAGAGGCTTAGCTACCCTAAATCAAAAGAACCTACTACAAAATATGATAAAACTGCATAAAGTTCATCTTCAAAGTTTTCGCAACATTCTACTTAAGAATCAAATAATAGCACTATGAAACCTCTCGCTAAATGAAAAGAGAAAGCATCTTACCTGAATCTCATTGATCCAATTTTTTACCTGTTGGCCGGTTAAAATGTGGAGTGCAAAAGGTGATCTACAACTATATTGGAGTGCATATGCTTCGTATCGGAAACAATGTGTGCTCAATGAAAGAAGTATTTTGGAGTGCATATACTATTGTACTACTATTCTAGGTGTTCATAAGGAAAATATGAACACAATCTTATCCGACCCTAGCTAATCTAACCCCAACTTAGATATCATATATGACTTCTTATCCGACCCCAATCTAAATTAACCATCGCATCCTCTTGCATTCGCAATCCAATCCAATCCAATCCAATTTAAAAAATATCAAAGAAAATAGCAATAAATAACTTTACCATGGCCCAATTCACCACTACGCAATTACAAAGGCAAAAGTGAATGGGAGTCGATTCCTAGTTACAGGCGAGAACACTAACAAAGACAGCCAAATTGAGAAACCGTGCTGCATATTTAAAAGTTTTTGAGAGGTGTCATAACAGGTGAGCCAACAACTCTCAATTTCTGATGGCTTATGATATTGTTGTAGCCCTGTTTGGATGGAATCATAAAAAGAAAAATACTTTACGTCTCACCACCTGACCCTTGCTAGAATTATTAGAACAGAAACACAATATGTTTCTAATGTCTTTGTTATATCTTAGGCTCTTAGCTTCTGTGAAGTAAGATACAATCACAATCCACGTGTCGCGTAGAATTAATTGGACCCGCCTAGAATTAATTGGACCCCAATGCATAGGTAGGATAGAAACGCAACAGAAAAATCTTCTTCTTTTTACATCCTTTCATGAAGAACAAATGCACGATCATCATATTTACAGGAGTTTGCTTGGAAGTGTACAGAGGAGGAAAATTCAAACCTTCCTCCCTTCATACTAACGGAACAAAAAATATTATAGATTCTGGTCAAAGCATTTCAAGTAGAGTTATTAGCATGTCCAACAGCATAATTGCACAAAAGTTGTCCTTTGACACCGAACAAAAAGCCAAGTCAAAAGAAAAAAAAAATCGGGCCTTAATTAATTATGGTTCCATTTGTATCATGCATTTTTACAAACACCTTGAATGCAATAAAGCCCAGCAATATTGTGCGACCTAGCTGCCCATAACCCATAGAGAAACCAAAAACCGGCTATACTTGCAAAGTTTAACCCAAAATAAAAACATGGATTCCATTTATGAAGATCAAAAAATCATGTTCGAAACCCAAGTTAAGGATGCGTTTTTACCCCTAGTTGTTGTAGCAGCTTTGGTTTCTCTAGAGGCGATGAAGAACATATGAAGAGGGGCCCAAACAGTCCATGGTGGTGATGGGATGAGTAAAACTTGGTGCCGCTGGTCATCAGCAAACAGGGGTACTCCTGCGAGGGGGGGAGGTTCTTTGAGCAGGTTGATCAACAACTGAACGGTGGTGAGTAGGTAGGGTGAGGGTGGAGGATGGAGAGAAGTGATGTGTTTGAGAGAGAGAGAGAGAGAGAGAGAGAGAGAGAGAGAGAGACGGCGGGGACGGATTGGAGAGAATTTGAATTTGAGTTTTGAATTCTAATATGGCAGATTCTATTCGCAACCGAGGAATGGCTAAATTCAGCCCACTAACTTTTAATTAATAGTAGACAAAAATGCCCTTGCGTAAAAATACTTTTTTGTCCTTAAATGAGTGGATGCAAATAGCAAAAAGCTTTTGAAAACAACCACAAAAATTGTACAACCCTTCTCCATCTTAGGTCCAACCCATTTACTGTGCACAATTACTGCCAAAAAAAAAAACTCCTGTAAAGAACACGATTGTGTTCTTCTTCCTTCTTCCTAGTACATGCCCTAAAAAACCTCATCTTCTCTTCTCCCACATCTCCATCTCCATCTCCCACCTCCAACCCTAAAGAACTTTCACTCTCCTCCTCATCCCTCAATGGAGAATCCAATGGAGGTTTCCATGGAAGGTTCTTCACCTACATTTGACCCACAATGGTCCTTTTTTGACATGGAAGAAATGGAAATGGGGGTTAATTTTTCGATTACAAGCTGCAAGGAGGTCGAAAAGGAAGATGATGGGAAGAAAATGGTGGTTTGGGAGCAAAAAACGAGCAAAGAGGTAAGACCCAGATTTAAGTTTCGCGTTTTCGTCATTTGAAATTCGGATTCCCAGTGTTGAAGTTGCACGTGGTTTTCATTTTTTAAAGTTTGAACTACGTACCTTATTTCGAATGTTAAAACATGATAAAAAGTTCGAAACAACTAGGTTTAAATTTCCGCCAATTGATTCATTTGTTTAAAACCGAATTTGATACACCTATTCAAATTTTAGAATACGAATTAATACGTTCTTCAACTTATAAAATCTGAACACGGAACTGTAGGATATTAAGACTTTTCAATTGTTAAATCTTAATGTTTTGATCATTGAACTTATAAAACTTCATCTTTTGATCACTCAATTTGTAATATCCGAATTGTAGGTCACAGTTCATTTTTTAATAATGGATTTTTTGTCATTTTTTCAATTGTTAAAACTTGATGTTTACTGATCAATAATTATTTTTTGTGGGATCATGTATTTTTTTTTTTTTGCTTTTTTCAGTGTGACGCTTCAACGCGTGATAGACAGATAGGTCCATCTCCTACTCTATATGATTATGCGGTGAATTTTACAACGGAGGAGGTGAGTGTTAATAGTAATATCCTTTCGAATGTGGAAGTCTCAGCTATGAACTTGATATTTTTTTACAATGTTGGTAGGTGTTTGCCACGGATGTTGCCTTAAAAGAGTGGACGAAAAGTACCGGTGAAGCACATGGTTATGTCATTGCAATCAAGGCCTTTGAGAAAATTGGGAAAAACTCGTAGGCCAAGGATGAGATTTGTAAGCGAACGGAGTGAGAAGAAAAGAGTGTGCACGACAGGGTCAAAAAAATGTCAATACCCCTGTGAATTGAAATGTGTACAAACTTATGATGGGTGGACTGTTACTGTATTGAACGGGACCCTCATTGCTCCACTTATAATGTTGTCATTGTCCATCTCTCTATGCACCAATGTCCTTATACTTTATTTGTAATTTTTCAATTTGGACTGCCTAGGGTATGCCCCTTGTACACATGCACACATCTTTTTAAAGATGAACACAGCCTCTACTATTTCATATTTTGATTTCTACATTTTTTGTGTTTCATTCCAAATTTTAAGTTTTGAATTATTAGTTAATATTCAATTTTTAACATCTGAACCTTAATATTCAATTTTTAACATCTGAATCATTGAGTGTAATTCATATTCTAAAAATCGAAATTTGGTACTCTTTCTTTTTAATTTGAGACGTAACCCCAATTGCATGTGCCATACATGACACTGTAATGCAACGTATAAAGAGAGAGATTCAACTGGGTAAAGAACTAGGGAACTCGGCCAAGTGGTATTAAGAACTCCTTCATGATTAAAGAATTGATTCAGCTCCTTTCTTGCTTAAACTGCCATGACCAACATGATATGTACTACTAATTAAAATGCACCTTGTTCAACAATTCAGTGGAAGATAAAAGCATACCCTAGATAAAATCAACTGAGAATTAAATAGAAAAACAAAAAGTGCAGAACCAGTGGAAACAAATAAATCAAATCAAATCAAAGCCTTGAAGCTTTTGCCGTTAATTGCAGCAAGGAAATGTCATTAGTCTCTCCTTGTAAAACGCACATTTTTTTCTCCCTTCTCAAGACTGAATCTTTTATCAAGTGGTATCATATACCCTTTTGGGTTCTTCCAATTCGAACCAGAGGCATAACCGGCACAGGTGGCGCACCAGAGGCTTTCATAACCCTCTTGTGCTTAAACTTTGGCGGCTCAAATGGGTCCATGATAAGTGCCGAAATGTGTACATTTAGGCCGCCTAATTTACATTTGTTATGTCCCTTATTATTTTACTTAATATCTTTTGCTGTATTTTTGTGATTTTAGGTTCTAAGAGCTGGGTACCAATTTTAGCCGTAAATTCGAGAATTCGCAAATGAGCTGCACATGTATAAAGGAGTCGGCTTGGTGGTTGGAGCAAAACATGGAAACTCAAGACTGTTCACCTACATATGCAAGAAAAGATTATTTTTCTATGGGAAGCCCATCACTGCATTTAATCACACCTGCAAAGTGGGAATGCATTATCAATTTGTGATGAATGGATAATTTAATATAGTGTAAAATGGGTTTGCCGACCAAAGTTGTCTCTTATGGGCTTTGCCAGCACCTTATCATTGTCGGCACTCTCTCTTATAAAGGCAACAATTGCTACATCAACCAGGGGTGATTTTTTTTCGCATAGAGAAAGAGACCCCTTAGGGGGATTTTCGGATAGAGACCAAAGGAGAGGCTCTTTGGAATCAAGCACAGAAGTTTCATGCAGTCACAGAGGCTCACGGCTGAGAGCAATCCAATCACCATGCTCGGCTAAACCCCTCATCTAGGGGGAAGATGAAACTCCGTACCAAGTAACATTATTTGTGCGTAGGCTTATGTTTATTTATTTGAATTGATTGTGTAACTAAGAACCCTTTTCGTTATGATCAAATGAATTGATTTTTATGCTTTCAATCAGTTGAGTATTTGTACGCATGCTTTACAAATACGAGTTATGCAATGGCTTTCTGTGTTTGTGATTGGGTAACTGAGATGGGTTATACTCGTAAGACGGATCGTGCCACTAGACAACCGTGAAAGAGACGGATTGTGCTAGCGAGACGGTCCGTGCTATGGGATAGTCCATGCCTGTTAACAACACAATTATTTTCTTGACAATTATGATTCAAATAATGAACTTAGCCTACACATAACCTTGTTACGTAGTCGGAGTGGATTCGGAACCCTAGATATTTTTCTCCACCAGTTTCACTCAATTTAATTACTGCTTTTCTTGAGTTTAAATTAATTTGAGAATTAAAATCAACCAATCAATCTTCTCTGAATTAAATTAGAAGCCAATCGAAATTAACGTAATTTAGCCAATCTGTCTCCGTGGATCGATACTCGGACTTAGCCACTATTCTCTGGAGTAGTAGTTAATTCCTTGTTTTTATAAATGTATATTTGACTCGGAACGACACGGTCAAATTTTGGCGCCGTTGCCGGGGACAGTTTGCACGATTACATAGTTTCAATTAGTTTCTATTTTAATTCGTAGTTTAGAATTTTATCTTGTAAAAAAAAAAAAAAAAACAAAAACAAAAATATAACAACAAAAAGAAAAAAAAATTTGAATCAAGCAGTAGATCTTTGCATTTCAACCATGTGACATTAGTTTGTAGAGGACAATTGGACTTTGGACAGTTGGACTACCAACATTTGGACTACTAATTTCTTACTACAGGGGTCGGTTTTCCGCCTCTCATTTGTTTTCTTTTACTAACTGCTAATTTCTAACTCTGGAGGTTAACCCCTCCTTGCTAACCTAACTCCTAACTTTGGAGGTTCATCCTTCCTTTTACTTACTGTCTCTATCTATATTGTATATATATTTTTCTTTTTTCTTTTTTTTTTCTTTCTTGTGTGGAGATTAATCTCTCTCACCATTTTATTTTTATTTTTTATTTTATAGAGGTCGGTACTTCAGATACCCATCTTATTTCTTTTAAGACCGGTTCAACCGGCTATTATCTGTTGTTTTATTAACGTTTGTTATTGCAGCGCGCGCAGGTGCTTCAAAAAAAAAAAAAAAAAGCTCTAAAAAGAGGCTCGGGATTTCATCACCCGTTCCTTCGCCAAAAAAAATAATAATAATAATAATAATAAAAATTAGGAGAGTCTTTAGATTTTGTGTGTGTTCTTTTTTGTTTTATGCACGGGCGTCGGTCTGTTATTCCTGAGTTAGTTCCTATTGACTCTGAGTTAGAGAGAACTGCTAGGAAGATCCGAGCCAAAAATCGCATTAGGGATCTCGTAGAACCACCTCCAATGGAATTAGAAGGAGATCCTAATGCCCCGCCTCCTGCCCCCGTCCCAATGCACACACACTTCTTGCCATCGGCCTACACCACACCATCATGCATCCAGTTGCCACAGTTCACTGCCACTCACTATGAGATTAAAACCAGCGTGCTGAATGCATTGCCCAGTTTTCAGGGGAATTCTCACGAGGATCCCTACCAGCATATTGATGAATTCATAACCATAAGCTCCACACTTCAAATTCATAATTTTCCAAATGAGGTGCTTAGGTTAATTTTGTTTCAATTTTCACTAAAAGAGAAGGCTAAACATTGGCTTAGTACCTTGCCTGCAAACTCAATAACTAGCTGGGGGCAACTAAGAGACGCATTCCTTAAGAAATATTTCTCGATTGGAAAAACGACTCAGTATCGGAAACTGATCACTTCGTTCCGACAAGCTGACAATGAGCCTCTTCATGAGGCTTGGGAGAGATTCGGTAACCTCATTAGGAAGTGTCCACACCACGCAATTGCACAGTGGCAGTTGGTGCAAAGTTTTTATGATGGGTTGAATCCCCATTATCGAATGATGGTTGATGCCTCATGTGGAGGCTCATTAATGAACAAGGATGAAAAGTCGGCATGGGAACTTTATGAGACAATGAGCGACACTTCCCAACACCATGCCACTTACCAGCACAGTGATAGGGCAACCACCACAGCCAGTTCTTCAAAGCCACGAGGTTTGTATGAGGTTAGCCCTCTAGCAACCTCGCTCTTAAGGTTGACTCTCTTGCCGAGAAACTTGACCAATTTTTAAGTTTGAGCTCGACTTCTGCTCCGCCTCCTGCTTTTCAGGAGGCTTGTTCTCTATGTGCTAGTCCAGCCCATTACGTTACCGAGTGTCCGGCGAGAGACCAATTTCCTGGTTTTGCGAAAGAGCAAGTTCACACTGCTCAAGGGTATTCCAATGTTCAAAGTTATCCTAAACCGGGTGATCCCTCTTGTAACACTTACCACCCGGGGCTTAGGAATCATCCTAACCTGTCGTGGCGACAGCCACAAGACAATGCCCCTGCCCCACAGTCTAGGCCATGGTCCACACCATATAATCCTGCGGCCTATCGCTATGCGAACCACCAGCAACCACCCCCTCAGCGAGCGCCAGCCCAGTCCTCGAGGGACCCTTCCTTCGAGGATAAATTTATAAAGACATTTGAGATGATGACTGCGACACAACAACAAGTGAATTCTCATACCCAGTCCATCTCACGGATAGAGGCACAACTGGGCCAATTGGCCAACACAATGAACCGTAGGGAGGAGGGTAGGTTGCCTAGTCAGCCGATTCATAACCCAAGAGCACCAATGTGAGGGGAATCAAGGGACTAATAATTTCCAACATGCGAATGTTCTCATGTCCCTTCGTAACAAGAGAGAGGTCGAAACCCGACCAGAGAAACACAGAAGCAAGGAGCATCAAGCTCCCTCCTCCCCATCTGATTCTGGGGATGAGAGTTCACATAGTAAGGAGGCAACCCCTCCAATCACTACTTCACCACCCACCACCATACCCACGGGCTCCAAGGCACCACCCTATGTGCCTAAAGCCCCCTTCCCTGCTGCCCTAAACGGGCCATCTCCTTACACCAAAAAGGGATCAGCTATGGAGGACACTCTTGAGGTATTCAAACGCGTGGATATCAATATACCCCTCCTAGATGCCATTAAGCAAATCCCTAATTATGCCAAGTTCCTCAAGGACCTCTGCACTCACAAGCGCAAATCTCGGACACATGTGTCCAAAAAGGTCCTTCTCACCGAGCAAGTGAGCTCAGTTTTCCAGTCTATCACTCCTCCTAAGTTGCAAGATCCCGGCACTCCTACCATTGCCATAGTCATAGGTAATCATGCCATCGAGCGAGCACTCTTAGACTTAGGGGCTAGTGTCAACTTAATTCCTTACTCGGTGTATGAACAATTGGGACTTGGAGAGTTGAAACCCACGACGGTAACCTTACAATTAGCTGACCGATCCGTAAAGGTACCGCGTGGGGTAGTTGAGGACGTTCTTGTCAAGGTCAATGACTTTTACTTTCCTGCCGATTTTATAGTCCTTGACACGAAACCGGTGCAAACCCTCAGAAAGCAAACTCCTGTCATACTTGGCCGTCCATTCTTGGCGACGGCCAATGCTAATATTCTTGTGCGGAGTGGAGAGATGGAGGTTACCTTTGGGAACATGACGCTCAAGCTCAATGTTTACAATCCCACAAGGCAAGCGCATTCGGAGGATGACTGTTTTGCAGTCGATGTTATAGAAGACTTAGTTGAGGAGGCCTTGCCTTACATTTTGACTGACGACCCGTTGGCCGCATGTTTGGCACATTTTGGGTATGAGGAGTACGACATAGATAAGTCCATTGAAGAGGTGAATCTATTACTTGATAGTTCACCTCCCAAGTGGACGGCCCAGTTTGAACCTCTTCCCTCTCTGTCTAGTGAGACTGCCCCTCCGTCTATTGAGGTTCCTCCAAAGCTTGAGTTGAAGCCGCTCCCGGCCAACCTCAAGTATGTGTTTTTGGGTAGTGAGGACACTCTTCCAGTTATCATAGCGTCTGACCTTTCTGCAGCGCAGGAGGGTCAACTTGTCGAGATGCTTAAAGAGCACAAGGGTGCTATTGAGTGGTCTGTGGCGGATTTGAAGGGAATTGATCCCTCAGTTTGCATGCATCGCATTAATTGCGAAGAGAATGCTAAACCTTCACGGGAGATGCAACGGAGGTTGAATCCGAACATGAAAGAGGTGGTGATGAAGGAGGTAGTGAAACTCCTTGATGCGGGTATTATATACCCCATCGCTGATAGTAAGTGGGTGAGTCCCACTCAAGTGGTGCCCAAGAAGTCGGGCATCACGGTTGTTGAGAATGAGAAGAATGAGTTGGTCCCTACACGCGTGACAACAGGTTGGCGTGTTTGTATTGACTACCGGAAGCTCAATTCCATGACTAGGAAAGATCACTTCCCATTGCCTTTTATTGATCAAATCCTAGAGCGACTCGCGGGCCAAAGCTACTATTGTTTTCTGGATGGCTATTTCGGATACAATCAAGTGCCCATTGACCCCGCTGACCAAGAGAAAACGACTTTCACCTGTCCTTTTGGCACTTTTGCTTATCGGCGCATGCCGTTTGGTTTGTGCAATGCACCCGCTACCTTCCAGCGGTGCATGATGTCCATTTTTTCTGACATGGTGGAGAAGTTCCTCGAAGTCTTCATGGATGACTTCTCGGTCTTTGGGACCTCATTCGAGGACTGTCTCCAAAACTTGCGTAAGGTGTTTGAGCGCTGCATAGAGAAGAATCTAGTGCTCAGTTGGGAGAAGAGTCATTTTATGGTTCAAGAGGGTATAGTTTTGGGGCATGTGGTGTCCAAGAGGGGGATCGAAGTTGACAAAGCCAAAGTTGACTTAATTTCCAAGCTTCCTCCCCCTTCTTCTGTTAAGCAAATCCGGTCCTTTTTAGGACACGCGGGCTTCTACCGTCGCTTTTTTCTTGACTTTAGTAAGATTGCTAAGCCCTTGTGCGAACTCCTTGCCAAGGATACTCCATTTGTCTTTGATGCGGCGTGTATGAAGGCCTTTGTCACACTTAGGAATGCCTTGACCTCTGCGCCGATTATGCAGTCACCTAATTGGTCCTTACCGTTTGAAATCATGTGTGATGCATCCGACTATGCGGTCGGTGCTGTTCTTGGCCAGCGGGGTGACAAAATTCCCCATGCTATTTACTACGCGAGCAAGACTCTCTCCGATGCTCAATTGAACTATACCACTACGGAGAAGGAATTGCTTGCGGTAGTCTTCGCACTTGACAAGTTTCGGTCTTACCTTCTTGGGTCTAAGGTTGTTGTGTTCTCTGACCATGCCGCTTTGCGGTACTTGCTTTCTAAGAAAGACGCGAAGCCTAGGTTGATCCGTTGGATTTTGTTGCTACAAGAGTTTGACTTTGAAATTCGGGATAGGAAGGGTTCCGAAAATTCGGTAGCTGACCACTTGTCGAGGATCATAGGCGACTCCTCTTGCAACACGATACCTTTGCGTGACTCATTCCCCGATGAGCAACTTTTCGCGGTGTCGCAAGTCCAGTCCCCTTGGTATGCTAACATTGTTAATTACTTGGCCACTGGTGAGATTCCTTCGAATTGGTCCCGTCTCGATAAGGACCGATTCTTCTCACAAGTAGGGCATTATTTATGGGAGGATCCGGAACTCTTCAAGTATTGCGCGGACCAAGTGATCCGGCGCTGTGTCCCCGAGAGTGAGTACCATAGCATTCTTACGTTTTGTCACACTCTTGAATGTGGGGGGCACTTTAGTGGGAAGAAAACAGCAGCCAAGGTACTACAGTGTGGTTTTTATTGGCCAACTTTGTTCAAAGATGCCCACGAGTTTTGCAAGACATGTCTTCGGTGCCAACGCTCCGGAAACATGTCTCGCCAAGACATGATGCCATTATCCCCGATTTTAGTTGTTGAGATATTTGATGTGTGGGGAATTGATTTTATGGGACCGTTCCCTAATTCGTTTGGGAATGAGTATATTTTGGTGGCAGTTGACTATGTCTCGAAGTGGGTCGAGGCTGTGGCGTCCAAAACGAATGACCACAAAGTTGTGGTCAAGTTTCTTAAGAGTAACATCTTTAGTCGTTTTGGTTGTCCGAGAGCGATAATTAGTGATGAGGGCACCCACTTTTGCAACAAGCACTTTGCAACACTAGTAGCTAAGTATTCTATCACGCACAAGGTGGCAACACCTTATCACCCGCAAACTAGTGGCCAAGTTGAGGTTTCAAATAGGGAGATTAAGAAAATCTTGGATAGGACGGTTGGTACGACACGTAAAGATTGGTCTACTCGACTAGACGATGCGTTGTGGGCTTACCGTACAGCTTATAAGACCCCTATTGGCATGTCTCCTTACCGGTTAGTTTTTGGTAAGGCGTGCCACTTACCTGTTGAGTTGGAACATAGGGCATTGTGGGCCATAAAAAAGTTTACTTTGATATGGCCGCTGCTGGGTCTCATCGTCGACTCCAACTTAGTGAACTTGAGGAGTTGCGAAATGATGCATATGAGAGTGCGCGGATTTATAAAGATCGAACAAAAGCTTTTCATGATAAACACATTGTTCGCAAGACTTTTGAGCCTAACCAAAAGGTGTGGCTCTTTAATTCTCGTTTGTGTCTATTTCCGGGTAAGTTGAAATCACGTTGGGATGGCCCATATATTATTCATAAAGTGTTTCCTTACGGGGCGGTTGAAATAAGGGATCCACGGGATGGTAAAATCACTAAGGTTAATGGTCAACGTTTAAAACCGTACGTGGAAGGAATTGTGACTAAAGAGGTTGTCGAGGAGATTGACTTGGTGGATCCTGTTTATTCGGATCTATGAGTGTTCGAGAAGTCTAAGAGACTATAAATCTTTGGAGTTTGCGATAACTCCAGTGTTAGCCGTGCTCGAACGGCAATCAATGGTCCGGTATAGCCACCTAATTTCTAGCCTTAAATTTGTGTATCTAGGTTTCTGACAATCTTATTGCCGTGTCTCGGATAGTCATAAAAGACGATTGGCTCTGATTTCTTTAAGGAAAAACCTTGAGTGATTTAACCTGTTGAGTCATGACTTACCCGGGATTGTTATGATGACCTTCTCTACACAAATTTAAGTGAGAAATTAGGGAGAAAAGTAGTACCCGTGCCTTTCGCGTGAAGAAAGTGGTGGATTGTGTTATGTTGTGTCTTTTCTTTTTGTTCTTTCTTTATTTTGCGGACTAAAGCTTGCAGATTGCTTCATTCAAGTTGGGGAGTCTCCCCCGCCAACACTCTATGTCCTGCATAGTTCTCCAATTTGAGGTGATATCTCTCCACTCTTTTTCGTTTGGATCCTTATCTCTTAGTGTTTTGCATTCAATGAGGACATTGAAATGTTTAAGTTGGGGGGAGGGTTTACTTCGTGTTTTGTTTATATTAAGAGTCTTGAAATTTTTTATAAAACTAAAAAAAAAATTCTTTTTCCTTATCCTTTGTAAAGTACTGTGAGTTCTTATTTGTTCTCTTATTTGAATGATAGGACATGTCTTAGGAAAGTATGATATTTATGCATTACTTTTGTACCGTAGTTCATTATCCTAACTCTCAGTTAAGGGTATTTCATGAATTTCAAGCTCAGAAAATAATGCACTGCACAATAGCCACTTTGAGTGTGAATTAAGTTGAAGAGTGAGTATGGCCAGTAAATCCGGACGAAAACTTGTGGAGACTTTCAACCCGTGTGAGTTTCGAGCCATTCATCCTTGGAGGGTTATACAAAGTTAACTCATATTTTCTTTGGATTACCACATTATGTTGTTGCTAAGTCTCATTATTCTTTGATTTTGGTCATTTGCTGGAGGAACATCATCTTATTGCCACATTTGAAATTTTTAATTCATGGAAGCTAAAGAATCATGTGAATCCTAGGAAATGATCATAGGCCATCTTTTGGAGTGATTTCACATCTCAAATTTTAGTCAGTGTGTTAGTTTCCCTAGTTCGCCCATTTTGAGCCCTTATGTCAATTCTTTTCGCCTTTCTGTGTGCGGAGTAGTGAAAATTTTCATATTAGAAAAAAGGCCTACTTCTTGTAAATATCTCCTAAAAAAATATATATCAAAGCTTCTAGAAAAAATATATAAAAAGAAAAAAAAAAAAAAAAAAAAAAAAGAAAAAAAAAAAAAAAAAAAAAAAAAAAAAAAGAAAGGAGATTGGTTTGTAAAAGGCCTTGTTTACCATTTGTTTCACTACTCTAAAGCCGATTGTCTTCCAACTTTCACCTGTAAATTATAACCTAATAAAAAGTCCTATTTTGATCCTAGGTGCAACATGTTTTGGCAGTGAAAATGAATGAAAAAGATGATAGCGTGGTAGCTCTAAAAAATTTCTCCAGCAATGGCATCTGTTCATGAGACTTTTATCTTTCTTGATCCTGCGTTAATTTGAGAATTATATGTGAGCCGTTTTGTCTTTGCTACATAAAATCATGCTCACATATTTGAGAGATCATAGCCCACATCTGAGTGATTTTATTGCTGAGTGTAATCCCATGTGAGATTTGAGTCAAAGCGCATTTCAGATGGATGAATGGGTTGTACTTTACTTGTAGATTGACTTTGCACTTATTGTGGCTATCTTTTCACACACTCTGAGTTTTGAATACTAATGGGATATTTTTAAATGGTAGATAGGCTTTTGAACTATGGTTGATTCCTATGCATGCATACCATACTTTCATTTTTCATGTTCTTGAAGTCACGCCTAGCACATTTCGGAACTCACTGTACATTCAAGGGATTTCTAAAATGTTTGTGGGTGTCATTGCTGTAAGCCCTCACGAGACTTCACTCGTCCTACTAGGGCCACCTAGGGGTTTAAAAGGCTTGTTGCATATGCTAAATGCAATCGTTGATCCTCCGACACGGATATATATTAGTGTAGTTTGTGTTATTTTTTCTTTTGTTTTGCTCGAGGACTAGCAAAATGTAAGTTGGGGGTGTGATAAGTGCCGAAATGTGTACATTTAGGCCGCCTCATTTACATTTGTTATGTCCCTTATTATTTTACTTAATATCTTTTGCTGTATTTTTGTGATTTTAGGTTCTAAGAGCTGGGTACCAATTTTAGCCGTAAATTCGAGAATTCGCAAATGAGCTGCACATGTATAAAGGAGTCGGCTTGGTGGTTGGAGCAAAACATGGAAACTCAAGACTGTTCACCTACATATGCAAGAAAAGATTATTTTTCTATGGGAAGCCCATCACTGCATTTAATCACACCTGCAAAGTGGGAATGCATTATCAATTTGTGATGAATGGATAATTTAATATAGTGTAAAATGGGTTTGCCAACCAAAGTTGTCTCTTATGGGCTTTGCCAGCACCTTATCATTGTCGGCACTCTCTCTTATAAAGGCAACAATTGCTACATCAACCAGGGGTGATTTTTTTTCGCATAGAGAAAGAGACCCCTTAGGGGATTTTCGGATAGAGACCAAAGGAGAGGCTCTTTGGAATCAAGCACAGAAGTTTCATGCAGTCACAGAGGCTCACGGCTGAGAGCAATCCAATCACCATGCTCGGCTAAACCCCTCATCTAGGGGAAGATGAAACTCCGTACCAAGTAACATTATTTGTGCGTAGGCTTATGTTTATTTATTTGAATTGATTGTGTAACTAAGAACCCTTTTCGTTATGATCAAATGAATTGATTTTTATGCTTTCAATCAATTGAGTATTTGTACGCATGCTTTACAAATACGAGTTATGCAATGGCTTTCTGTGTTTGTGATTGGGTAACTGAGATGGGTTATACTCGTAAGACGGATCGTGCCACTAGACAACCGTGAAAGAGACGGGTTGTGCTAGCGAGACGGTCCGTGCTATGGGATAGTTCATGCCTGTTAACAACACAATTATTTTCTTGACAATTATGATTCAAATAATGAACTTAGCCTACACATAACCTTGTTACGTAGTCGGAGTGGATTCGGAACCCTAGATATTTTTCTCCACCAGTTTCACTCAATTTAATTACTGCTTTTCTTGAGTTTAAATTAATTTGAGAATTAAAATCAACCAATCAATCTTCTCTGAATTAAATTAGAAGCCAATCGAAATTAACGTAATTTAGCCAATCTGTCTCCGTGGATCGATACTCGGACTTAGCCACTATTCTCTGGAGTAGTAGTTAATTCCTTGTTTTTATAAATGTATATTTGACTCGGAACGACACGGTCAGTCCACATGCATCTCAACCATCCTAATAATCCTCTCCTTCGCACCCGAATTAAATGCAGCAGACTGCTGGCTTGGCTTGTACTTAATAAACTTCGAATCATTCGACTGTGTCGGTACATGCTTCGGCTGAGCTGCACTCAGCCTCCTATTGACAATCTTCTCTAGCTCCGCTTTCGTCTGCATCATAGTCTCCTCAATCTCTTTCTGCACCTCCTCCTCATCCTCTTCTCCCTCCTCCATCGCATCTTTCAAAATCTTGGGCACAAGGTCCCTATGCTGCGAATACACTATCTTTGAAGCATTTTCATTTTGCTTGACAATAGCATCAAAGGTGACGTTCCCATGTTCATCAACAGTAATACCCTTCCGTATTACTACTTGCTCTACTACTGTCCCGACCATGTCGTATTCTGCTCTCATCTTTCTAGCTATTCCCATTAATACCCTTCCATAATCCAAAATAGGGATGAACAGAAGTAGCACAAAGGGAAATGCCACAATAGCTAGCCTCCATAGCAGCATAAATGACATCATGTAGGACCCAATGAATGCGGTTAAGTTCATCAAGAATGATGGGAGCTGAATTGATATATATAGAAACAAATTAGGCATTGTAATTCATACAAAAACTAGCACAAGTGACTTTTCTATAAATCATAAACTAAAACTGTGCGTGATGAAACGTCAACAAAATTGTATTGAATATGATTGTGAATAATTTCGATCATAAGGAAACTCGTCCCTTTGATTCAAGAATTCGTAAACTACCACCGGGGGTTTTCGGCTCAAAATGTACCCATGTATGATAACATGACGGGTGTGCGAATACACTATCTTTGAAGCATTTTCATTTTGCTTGACAATAGCATCAAAGGTGACGTTCCCATGTTCATCAACAGTAACAAGTAAAGTCTTCTGCCCAGGTTTGTTAACATTAGTTTTCCTACCCAAACCAAGTGGGTACTGGGCAAAATGAATCTCGGGAAACGCGCCGCCGTCTCCAAAATCTTCAGGCTTATTGGGCCGAAACCCTTTTCGATTTAAATAAGGAGGAACCTGGATCGCTCGGCCTTGGCCGTGGTGTACCATTGTTTGAACCATGGGTCGTTAAAGTGGTCGTAGTGAGTCGCAGCAGATGATTTTGCTGGTGGAAGAAGCTCCTTCAGATCCGCCATCGCGAACCCCAAAATAGGCAAGAATCAGCCCTATCAAAACCCTAGAACCAGGAAATCCTAACCCAAAGTTCAGCACCCGCTAAGCCTAACCTAGACAGAGAGAAAGAAAAACAGAAACGAACATAAGAGAGAGAAACGAACATAAAGAGGAGGGAGAGAGAGAGAGAGACAGACAAACAGACAGACGGGTACCTGTTTGGTCGTCGCCGTAGTTGCTGATTGAGGCCGGAGCTGTGGAGCTCAGTTCGATTGAACTCCACAGAAGAAAGAGATGGGTTTTGTGGGTTTTGAATTTTTTGATTTTTAGGGGTTAGATTTAATAGGAGGGATAGTTTGGGTAGTAAATAAATGTTAGGAAGGAGAGGGGGTAGAGGGATAGATTGGGAAAGTTTTGGGAAATTGTTGTTTGCATTTAGTAAAAAATGGGTTACAAGGTAGTAATTTCTGATTTGAGTTTTTAGTGGGTTGAATTTGGCCATTCCTCGGTTGTGAATAGAATCTGACTTCTAATATTAACTATGACCCCTTGAGATTGCCATTAAAAATCTGAGTTATTTACTTAAATGCCACTCAAAAGTTAGTTTGTGAGAGAGATATTTTTGGACCCTTAGACTTGAGTGATTGGAGGGTGGAGATTTGTTTGGTGAAGAATTTTTTATTGAAAAGAATCCTTGTTTTGTTATGTAGATGGATGGAACCAAGGCCAAAATGAAAGTAACCATGTTGAGAGTTATGGCGAATTAGGACTAGCATTTACTCAAAATTCGTCCTGCAAATATTATAAAATTTTAAAAAAATCTTGGTTCTATATCAATATCAGTTTCTCCATAATTAAACAACTTCTCTTTCAATTTCTTACTAGGTTTAATGCCTCGTGCATAGCATGAGTTTTATGCCCGTTACTTGAATTGCTGATATTGTAGGTAAGTCGTGATGTGAAGGCACTTTGCACAAGGAGTTTAATCTTTTCATGTACACAAAAATGAACTTCTAATCTACGATATCCACTAATATAGCTTCTGCAAAAACGGCCACTCAAGTGGAAAAATACGATGAGTCTGGGGTCGTCCCTAAAATGATAAAAATGACGAAAAATTGTATTATGGTCGCTTTTATAGCAATGACAAAAGTATCAAGTTACTTGGCTTGTTTTGTAGTCTAAGCATAAAATTACCAAGCTAGAAATTGAAGCCATCTCAGATCCTACAATTCCTGACCAAGCGGAAACATTGATTAGCCTCCATTTATAGCTTTACTATTGAACACGGAAAAAGGCTATCAATATTAAGGACCAGAAATTGCCGAGGAAATAACACAACAAAGAAAATAAAAAAGAAGAAAATACATCAACTTTTTTGTCATGCCCTGAAATTTTAATAACCGAAATACAAGCAATTTCCACGCAGGATAAGGCCCAAGTCCAACAACTTCCCTTTAGAAAAAGTCAAAGTCAATGTACAATCTCGAAGTCAAAGTTCAACGAGTCTCACATCAAGGGCACCCGTACCCATGCATAAGTAACAAAAGCTTTATAGTTATTACATATATCAAGTTTTGTCAAAAATCGAAGAAAATAGAAGTTACATGATCATCTCCCAAAAATATAGTATATGTGAAGAGGATAAAATAACTCCATGATCAAATGAGCTTCATGCCATGCATCCACAATACCAAGCATCCAGATTAAGTAACTGAAAATGATAGGGTGAGCTCACTAGCCCAGTAGGAAACTTATCTACTAACGCTAAAAGTATAGAGAATGAAAGATGCACACAAAGAGATGACAAGTGCAAGTTAATGACCAAAGTATGTTATGGGTGATCGAACCAAGTGTTAAGTGTCCATGAAGTACCCAAGTGTCCCACTAACCCGTAGATCAACCCTTATATCATCGCAAACGTGTCAAGTGTCCTATCTTCGCATTTGTAACCATAACTCTCATTAGTTCTTCATTTTTAAGCTTGAGGATTTTGAAATCCTCTTCCGAGTCTTGTGGGCCTCGTGGAACCCATGTCCGAGTCTTTCGGGCCCCATGGAACCCATGCCTCGAAGCTCACCCGAAGGTGGCCCGAGTTAACACAAACAATTTTCTAGTTAACTACTCCATTTTAATGAACTACATATCCCTCAAGTGTGTCCAAAACATTCATACATTCCACTTTGTTCAAAAGTCGTAGTGTGTCGGTTGTGGCTACGTTAACACGTGTCCAAGGACGTGAGAAACCAAGACAAATCATGAAACGTACCACGATAGGTTAGGGAGGTGTTTTTCAATAAGTTTTGAGGTGTTGGGATTGAATATACCAAGTACAAGCACGAACAAGCGACCGAAATCGATGAAAACATGTTTTGGTGAAATAAGGGAGTTTGGATCGATCCAAGGAATGTGTGGATCGATCCACACTAGTAAAATTTGAAAACAGAAGGCTCTGGATCAATCCACCCAAAGTGTGGATCGATCCACCTGGGTTCCGGGTGAAAAATGTACAACTTTGTTCCAAACAAATGGGGCTTCAATCCAAGGCACAAGTGAGGTTCCAAAACACAACCAAACATCAATGTAGCACGTCCTAGCACTTAATTAAAGATCAATCCAACAAAGTGTGGAGAATCAAGCTCATACAAGTTCAAACCCAATTTCCATGGAGGAGTAAAAGCTAGGCGTGAAATCAAGGAGAGATATGAACATCATGCATGAATTCAAACCATACACACTTAGAGGAGTTAGAAATGGGTTCCCTATCTCAAGGATTGAGCTCCAATGAGAAGGAAAAGAGAGCCCTAGGTTGTTTTTGCAAATCCCAACCGAAATGTGCTAGCTCCAAGCAAAACCACGGAGTCCCGGACTCCAAAACACGCGTAGATGACGGATTTGAGGTTGAACCTTGAGCAAATGAGGTGTGGAGGTGCAAAATTTATGGAGGAATGGAAGAAGTGTAGGAGAAGAGTAGAGAGAGAGAGCCGGTGGGTTTTGGGGGAGAGAGGAGTGTGTTTTTGGTCCCCAAAAATCAGCCAAACACAACTAAGTACCCACTCCACAAATTGCACTTACACCCCTCAAGTCTCAAACATGTTTCAAAGACACCCCAAAGCACCTACTTACTACACATTGACCCACATTACACTATTTTCATTTCCTCACATTTTCCCAACATTAATTCCGGAAATTTATTTAATAACACGGGTCCTTACATTTTTGATGCTCCAATTAGCTACTTGGCAGTTGCCAAGTACTAAGGTAAAAAAAATCCATGACAATGATAATAGTTGTCGCAACAACTTTTGAGACTCAACACCTGAGCCATGGTTCTGTCTTTAGAGTCCCAGCTAAAGATAATCCCCATTTTAGTATTAGGCAAAATATGTACTTGCCCCTCAAACTATTCACAATATTTTTCTTACTCCTTAAACTATCAATTGAATATGCTTGCCCCTTGAAGTATCCAAACTTTATTTCATCCAAATCCCATTTTCCATCCAATTTTTTGGATGGAAAAGTGATGTTCGAGGGTAAAACAGTTTTTTGGCGCGAAAAAGAGGGTATTCTAGAGATTTACTCACAAACCCTACCCACCCTAAAACATTTCCTTCTCAAAATGGAAAACGAATGGGACTTGTCAAGAAAGAGCATCCAAATTGGGATTTCCTCTCGAAAATCCTAACAGCAAAATCGATAAGAGAGAGAACAATTACTCGTGGCCTAGGGTTTTCAACTGTTTCGTGAATGATCAAGGATGGTATGGTATG
This sequence comes from Vaccinium myrtillus, assembly GCA_016920895.1. Classification (NCBI taxonomy): domain Eukaryota; kingdom Viridiplantae; phylum Streptophyta; class Magnoliopsida; order Ericales; family Ericaceae; genus Vaccinium; species Vaccinium myrtillus. Next base: position 23,481,474 of record CM029273.1, on the reverse strand, counting down.
TTTGATTGGATTTGCTACACTTCATTATTGTTTTTGTAGTTTTTATTTTTGTTTGTTTAAAAGTTTGAAGTTTCACTTTCATGTATGCATTGTATGCACTTATGGGTTTTGTTGGAAATAGAAGGATGTTTAAAAGAGAAGAGAGAGGGATTGTTAGTGTAGTTCATCTTTTGGATCCTTTGACGAGGAATTTGGATAAGAAAAACCCTGTTTCCCTTTTGGCGTCACTTGTACATTCCAAGAAGTGCAGGAATCAGATGATTGCGGCTGGAGTTCGTGTTTTCTTGCAGAAACTTGTGATATGGATGTGGAGGGGGTTAAGAAGCTGTTGGATTGGAAAGCCTTGGCAAAGGAAAGATTTATGGAGTTTTTTGTTTCACGTTCCAGCCAGCTGCTATCATTTTTTTTTCACATGGCAGAGAGAGCAGATGGAGGAGAGAATGGGGAGTTAGGAGGATCAGGGGACGGAAAGACATTTTTACCCTCAGACATCACTTTTCTGTCCAAAAATTTGATGGAAAATAGGAATAGGAAGATTTAAATAATGTTTGGATAGTTTAAGGGGCAAGCATCTTCGATTGATAGTTTAAGGGGAAAGTAAAAATATTTTGGATAGTGTGAGAGGTAAGTACATATTTTACCCAAATTTATAAACTGGGTTAACTTTTGTTACCTCTGCTGAAGCCCTTAAAGCAACACTGACCTTCAAATTTCTTAGTTTTTTTTGTTTTTGTTACCTCTACTGGAGATGCTCTTATTTTCCAATGAGCACCTAATGTGTCCTGTTGTGTAGCCAATTTCGTTCCTATTTACTGTACTTTCTTTCTTTACAAAAGGGGTATTGCCCCATTCTTTGACGCAACCAACTGCACATTTCTTCAAATAGAGTTGGGTATTGGAAATTAGGAACACCACTGGATGAATGGTTTTCACCAGAGTGTTAAGCCACTTTGGTCAAAACATAAACTGATAAACATATGCAATATGGTCCAAGCCCTCAAAATACAGCACCCCCAGACCCTGGAAGATTAAGTCTTGCTCGAAAGTAATAGCACTATTTTCTCCCTTTGTAATATTGGAGGAAGCTGGGAAAAACCACTACCTGTTGCATCATCTCTACTAGCATTCCCTAACCATCTTGAACAATGAAACAAGAAAGCACGTGTCCAGCCAACTTCAGGATTCGATTAAATATCTCTCCAAGTTAACTTCATCATTAATTAATTTCCATATTCCCAGTAAAATTGTTGTAACATTCTCCAACTAAATGTAATATGCAACATCTATGCCTTCACGGGACATCACAAAACTACAACATCTCCACTGTCCGGATCTTCACTTCCATAGCCATTACTGGATAAATGTACCTCGGCAGAACACTCAAAGCCTGCCAATCGGTTTCTTTCTACGGCTTCCTGTTAAGTTGAAGTCAAAATAGAAATGACAGAGTTGAGGACAAATGAGAGAGATTCCATGAAAACCAGATCCATATTGATGTAAGTAACAAGAAACACGACCGATGCTGATTTTTGGCGGTGTAGGGTGATTGCAATTTTTTTTTTGATAATAGGGTGATTGCAATTAGAAACTGAACTGAATGAACTATATGCACATGCTTGATAGGGGCCAAAGGGTTGCACTTAGGACATCAAATAAAATGTTCCACGAACCCTTTCCAATGCAAATTTTCTGGCATACACGTGTGTGCTGTAGCATAAAGAGGAGAAACGGACTGTAGGAGAGTAAAATACATGTAGCTATAGTTGAAGTATCTTTAAAAAACAACGCATCATCCATTAATGCTGGGCTTTACAGTCCAACATTCTACCATTCAGTTGCTACATGTAGCTTGTATTAAAATGAACTGCAAGGAGCATAGCCAGAGAGAGAGAGAGAGAGAGGTTCGGAGGGAGGAAGCTATACCAGTGGGTTTCTTGCTCCAAAGCACCTGAACATCAATATTAGTAAGCTGTTGATCATTGAGGTGCTTCCTCGTTTTGATGGACTTAACTGCTCCCCACCCTCCGTTCTCAGTTTTCTCCAAAGACGCTACCACCACCCTTGCCCTCCTGTCCCACCCAGCCTTTCCATAAGCATGGTATCCGAAGCCGCCAGCATAACAAAGATGAATGCCAGTTAGCTCACCACAGAAGTCGTTGACATGATCATGGCCAATGAAAACAGCCTTCACATCACCTGCTTCCACCATCGTTGAGAAGAAGCCAGAGTTTACTGAAGCAGAGCTAATGCCTTCTTGCTTAACACCCGTAAAGTTTGACGAGTCAAAGATCGCAAATTCAGGCAATGGAATGTGGAAGTATGCAAGCCCTGGGGCTGGTGCCTTCTGAGCCTCGGGAGTGTTCATGTATTCTCTCTGCATCAAGGACGTCATAAAAGAAGTCAAAGAAGGATCATGGAGGGATATAGTAACTTTGACGTTTTGTGGAATAATTCTGCATAATAAGTTGGATATCCACCGTCGCATCGTGATTAAAGAAAATCTAACACCAGCCCATCCAATAATTTGAAAAGTTCAATAATTGTCCTCCTAACATTACAAGCATCGTCCTCCCTGGGGTATGCCCCTTGTAGGCTGTATATTCTGTTGTCTTCTTTTTATTTCAAGCTTATTTACCCAAAAAAAAAAAAAACATTACAAGCATCAATATAGTTCATACTTTGGAAGAACTAGACTAAAAACTACATTAAAACCGAGGAACAAATTTCGCTTTGTTCCCATCAAAACAGCCGACACCTTCTTATTTCCTAAGAGAGAAAAATAAGTAGAATCCCCTGAAACTCCAATGTTTCCACTATAGGTTTGCCTACTACAAATATCGAACAATGACAACGTTTCAAAATGTTTCCTCGACCTAGCTAACCGAAACAGCATACCGAAACGACATACTGATCCTTGACCTTACACTTCGAGGACAAATTACCCCCAGACTTTGAGTGACCCAAAAGTGCAAAATATTTTGAATAGTGCAACATTAAAGCAACTGCGAGGTTGTTACCTGAAGCTTCTTGGAAATGCTTTGGAACCAAACCTGCTGCGAGGGTTTGATCCAGCCATAACCAGGGATGAGGGGAACCGTGGAGTAATCACCACTGTCAAGGAAATAGAGATTGAGAACTGAATTATTTTCGAAAGCTGAACCAACAACCCCATGGACTTCCAGATTATAGTTCCCGAAACCATCGATATTGTCAACTTCAGGAGGATTAAACTGAGACAAGGTGTGCTTCATACCAACAATATGTTTCATCACCCCTGCCCTAGAAAGCGTAGATTCTTGGTCATGGTTTCCCAGAACAGCAGCCCAGGGGATGTTGGACGAAATTGCAGGGGAAAACGCAGCATTCATGGAAGATGCTGCATCTGTTGCATCAAATCCAAAGATGTTGTCCCCTGCAATAACCCAATGGAGAGCACATATTAAACTTGGGCTTCTCCAAATCTCAAGATTAGGAACACTTCTTGAAGTATGTAAGCCAAATGATTCGACAATTCCCGGATCTTAACTTAAATAGCACAACTTAAATCTCTAAACACATCTCTAATACACATAAATGGGTCCCACTTTTAATATATTTAAGTTAATACACATTGTTGCACACTTTTTTTTAGCACCCATTGGAGATGCTCTAACGGGCTACATGTTCCTCATTAAATCAGATTGCTTTGTACAGTGAAAAACCAATGTTTACAGGTGAAGAATACAGTCATGTCATGTAATTATAGGAACTGAGTTACTCCACGTTATAATTCAAGCATATCGTTGACAATCTCCAATTGCATCATCAGAATTAGCAAAATAGATTTTTCCTTTAATCTTGTACAGGAATTACATAACCAGTCACTTTGATAGTTCCTGGGATGAATCTTGCAACAAACAGTTGCACAAATACTCATATGGGGATGTGAGGGCCACACACACACATGGTACCCTTGTGAGTGTTTGGGTAAGCAAGTCAACCAACTTCTTTTACAGTTTTAGAGTTTTGATTCTCGGACTAAGGGGGTGTTTGGGAGCCTTCAAATCCCATTATTCATGTTGTTTTATTGGATTTTGGGCGTTTGAGAGAAAATCATAGAATAAGTTCTCGAAGAATTCATTCTCAAAATTTGACAATGAAGACACAATTTCAGAATCAACCAGGAGGTTCTCAATTTTCCTTCAGACAGGACATAATGACTAAATTACCCCTAAAATTTTCATGAAATTACTTCCATCGAAATTACTAACAAATGGCACCAAAAAATTACTCAAAATCTATTCCTCAGATTTTTCCCAAAACTACTCCGATACAAAATCTGTTCTGCAAATACCATCTAAACACTACTCTCTACTTTATCTAATAAAAAGTACCAAAAAAAGGGACAATTTCTGCTTTTGCCTATTCACTTTTTCATCAATGAATTTCAACATTACTATTTATTCTTGCTCTCTATCCAAATAAATATATATTTTTTGAACATCTACCATTGAATTGAGTGGCAAAAATGTAAATAGAATGAGAGAGGAATAGAGTAGAGAGTCTCTTCCTCTAGCTACTGGTAGCTAGTGGAAATTATGAAAGGCAAAGAGGTTAGTGAAGTAAAGAGCCTCTTGGATCGCTTAAAATGGGTTTTGGGTAGCTACTATAGCCAAGAAGTCTCAAGTAGAAATAGGGTTTTGGCTAAAACGTTTAGTCCAACCACAAAAATACTTGACCCAGCAGAGTCGCTACTCACTCGGCAATCTGGAGGGCACCTACAATAACTTGCTAGAGCTAGCGAGTTACTGTAGCATCAGCAGTCGATCCCCACAAATATACCTCTCAGTTTCCCTCGCCTTCTTATCTATGTCTAGACAAGCAAATTATAACTAGGGTTGTTGAGATTTTTCATCATCCTCAACATCAAGACAAGGTTTAGATTGTCTGATTGAGGAAAAATAGAACTGAAATTTATACTTCCTCCGTCCCAAAATGGATGTCCAAATTAGTATTCACACATCTCGAAAAATCACCTATTAAGCTAAATGAATTATTTATGCAGTATGAATCTTGTTTGATAGATATTGCTTAGTTTTATTAAACAAAGTTTTTAAAATCGTAAAAAGTATTATAAAATAGGAAATATAAATGATTTTTTTAGAGGTGTGAATAGTAGTTTTGGACATCCATTTTGGTATGGAGGGAGTAGAAAGATTTCCCTAATTGATCGAGTATTGGGGATGAGACGTTGCGTTGTACAACCTTTAGAAGTATTTTAATTTTGCAATCTACCAAACCCATCACCTATGAAGCACGGATACTCTATTTTGGCCTCCATATCACGTATCGTATGCGTATCGGATACGGATACGCTCGGATACGCTCCGGATACGTATCCGATACGTTTTTTTAAAGTATCCGGAATTTAAATTTATTTTTTGGTATTCGGATACGTTTTGGATACGCTAGGATACATTTCCGATACACGCGGGGGTAAATATGTTATTACTTGAAATATATGGGGTAAAATTGCAATTAGATCTGGTGCTATATTGTTTTGTACCTCTAATAAGCTAAATTACACTGGAAGCCCCCCAATTTAAGTTCCTATCATTTTATATGATGTAGTATTTGTTATTATATCAATTTAAGACCCCAGCTCTTGTACATTTTATTTTCTATATCTAATGAAGAATGGTCAAACTATAATATGTATATATCTATAATATATTTTTTATTTACTCATAGTTGTCAAATCGTGAATTGAAAAGGCCCTATTGCGAATCGTGAATCGAATCGAATCGTGAATCGCTCGATTCGGTCAATTTTTTTAAAAAATGCATAAAAATGTAGATTTTAAGTTAGAATCAATAAAAGTATTGTTTCATAAGATAAATTGATGATTTTGTGGTCTAAATAGGCCATACACTTGCGTAGTTGCGTTTATAGCAAGGGATGTGGGTCCGAATCCCTCTGTGATCAATACTTTTTACTCTTCTTTTTTCCCATTTTCACGGCAGACTAACAATAGAGCACATAAAATGCAATAATTTATTAGTTGGTACAGAAAATGCAATAATCTATTAGTTGGCTTACTGGTAAACATATGGGCAATTGGGTATTATAAATAATAGCACTAGATTCACTAGAATATTAGTTACTTAGTGGATATATGTATATTATATTATATTGAGATAGTGGGCACTAGGCATATCATATATGTATTATTATATTATATATAATGTGAGTGTGTCGGTGGGTGTGAGATAATATATCGTATATCATTAGTATTTGGTTCATTACCTGTACGATTCAAACCAAAGAAGTCGACAGCAACTTCAACAAAACCAGAGAAAAGTCGACAGCAGCTACTTCAGTTGCAGAGCTTCTTCTTCTTGAGTTCGAGAGTTTTTTCTTCACTTCGATGGTCGATCTTCAACGAAATAAGTAGTTTCTTGGTGGTGGAGCCCTCCTCTTAGTTGAAAAGTTGAAACCCCACAGCCACAGGTGTGTAAAACCTAATTTGTTTGGAGAACGACTGTTCGAAACCCACAAAATCACCGTTTGTAAGCTTGAACTTGCTGAAACTGCTCGAGATCAAACTCTGGAGGAACACTACTAGAGGCAGGTGCTGCCAAGGCTGCAGGTAGGGCTGTAAATGAACTGGGCCGTTCGCGAACTATTCGAGGCTCGGTTCGGCAAGAGCTCGTTCGAGTTCGATTCGTCTACTAAACGAACTGAACTTGAACCTCAATATTAGGCTCGTTTCATAAATGAGCCGAACTTGAACCTAAGTGGATTCGGCTCGGTTAGGCTCGCGAACCTGAGGTCAAAATGTAATTAATAATACTTTAGGGGTCTACATATAAATATTTTATAGTTGAGAAACTTTTATGTAATTTGTTCTTCTTTTAACCCTAATTAGAGTACTCTACTACGAACAGACGAGTTTTATCCCTAACTAGAGTACTCTATTTAGTTCTCAATATTTTTTTTATTGTGTTCTTTTTCTTTTGATTTCTCGATTACTGTGGTAGATTTGTTTATTTTTGTTTAATTTCTTTATTATTGTGGTAGATCTACATGTAACATTGTTTTGAAGCATATCTTTTTCCCCTCTTAGTTTGTGTTCTAAATTGCTAACGAGCCCTACCGAGCTTGATTTGAGCCTAAATTCGGCTCGGCTCGGTTCGGCTCGTTTGAGTTTAACGAGCCCTACCGAGCCGAGCCCGAGCTTTGAAATTTTTTCACGAGCCGAACTGGAGCCCACTTATCTAGGCTCGAATCGAACCCGAGCCGAACTCGAGCCTGACTCATACCTTAACGAACTAATCCCGAACCTCATAGGGTTCGGCTCGTTTACAGCCCTAGCTGCAGGAGGACGAGAATTCTGCTGCGGTGCCCGATGCTGCTGTGGTGCACAAGAACTAGTCGAATGAGAGGTATTTCGACCTTTTTGTTGAGGACGCTTAGGGCACGCATGCTTCCAATGACCCTTTTGATGACAATAGCCACACTCATCCTTAGGGATTGGAGGCCTAGGCTTGCCCTGAAACTGAGATGTTGGGGTGGGCAGGAGAGATGCTGAATACTGACTATATGGAGCAGGGGAGACTGCAATTCAGAAGGTTCCATAAGCATCAACTGGTCCAAGGTTCTAAAACTCGCTAGGCGCTCCTAGGGCGGCCGGGGACCTTCGAGCTTCCAATCCAAGTACTCGCAGAGTACTCGGCCTTCGAGAAATTACTTGGGTTTTTTTTTTTTTATTTTTTATAATACATAGACATTGTAGACAATGTAGAGACATGTAAAATTATAAAGTTAATACTACCAAGTACCAAACAAGTAGTCAATCCATATAAAATTGCAATTAACTATTGTTTACTGTTAAGCCATTAACTTATAAACTATAATAAACTTTTAAATAGACAGTCAACAGTGGGGAAAAAAAAAGTGTCAACAGGAGTAAAATAGACTTTTAAATAGACAGTCAACAGTTAACTAATTAACATAAATTGTGACTCACATAAAGCTACCCACATGTGGTGGACTGGTTAAATTGGCTTTCGATGAGAAAGCTACCCACAATTTGTGAGGAAAAAAATAAATAAATAAACAAACAGTTAGTCAACAGCACCGACATGTAGTGGACTGTTGATAAACTAATAAATATTATATAATAAACACATGTGGATGTGGTGGTAAGTGGGAGTATAAACACCTGTGTGGTTGTGTATATCACCTGTGAATATATTATCACCGAGAGAGAGAGAGAGAGACAGAGACCGAGCTACCTACCAGACGAAGATAGAGAGAGAGAGAGACGACGACGACGACAGATCTGACTAACGGTGATGAGAAGACGACGACGAGAATAGCAGAAGAGCAGACGACGACGGCGAGGTGTGTTACTGTAGAGGAGACTGGAGAGGCCAAGGTTGATCGATTTAGGTCAGGAGTGAGGGTAGACTACTCGTAATTTGTGTATAAAGGTAACTAAAATACCACTTAGCCCCCTCAAATTTGTAGAATTTCTATTTTAATTCCGATTTTTCCAACTTTTTCCCATCTCGCCGAGTCGTCGATTAATCGCGACTCGCCGCCTCGCCGACTACTCGGCGACTACTTTCCGAGTTGACCTTCCACCGAGTAAGTCATCCGACTAGGGTATAATCGCCTCGGTGGGGTACCGAGGAGCGACTACTCGGCGAGTAGTCGGCCGAGTTATCCGACTTTTAGAACACTGAATGGTCCCAATAGCTAGTCATCTCATTATAGAATTCTTGAATGGTTTTGTCACCCTGACTGGCATGACGAATAGACAATTCAAGTTCATATTGTTTTGCAAAGTTGGATTCCAAATACATACGCTCTAAGTAATCCCACACTTGTTTTGCTGTGTCATACTTGGAAAAGTTCATACCTATACTTGTTTCGGAAGAGTTATGAAACCAAGTTAAAATTTGTCCATTCTCCTTTTCCCATTTGCTTAAGAGAATGGCATAATCTTTGGCTTCCTTGTCAGTGGATTTCACAACAGAACCAGTGACATGTTCCCACAGACCCTGACCAGTTACAAAAAATTTCATAACATTTGACAAATAAGAGTAGTTAGTGCCATTCAAACGAACACTAATGCCCTGTATTTTATCCCCAGACATGATGCTAAGCAGAAATATAGTGCAAAAGACCAAAGTACCGAATCAGAGCAGAGATGCTAACCCGAACAGAGCAGTTGCTAGCAAAGCAATATACCAGAGCTACCAGATAAACAGAGTATAGCAGTGATTAAGATCTGGAGAGAGATACCAGAGTATGGAGAGGTACGGACTCTGTCGAGAAACTCACAGAGGATCAAAATAACAGCAACCAGAGCAAGTCTGAGTGTCGCCGGAGTTTAGAGAGATCCGGCGAGTGTTCAGAATGATCAGGCGAGGTCGGAAAGTTGCTGGGTATCGTCAGAACTATGTCAGAGTGCTGCTGGACTGCAGATCTAGTGTCGGTCAGAGATCAAAAAGGTCGTCGGAGGTCCGGCGACGTCAGGCGAGGGCTGTCGAAGTGCGTCGGAGGTCGCCTGAGTGCTGGGTATGTCGGAAAGCTGTTGGGTATTGCCGGAACTGTGTCAGAGGACTGCAGAACTTCAGAACGAGTGTCGGTCAAAGGTCAGAGAGATCGTCGGAGGTCCGGCGACGTCAGTCGATGGTTGTCGGAGGTTGCCGGAGAGTTTGGGTATCTTTGGTGTGCTGGTTGGAGATCTGGTTACAGAGAGGCTAGGGTTTCAGAGAGCATAAGGAGAAAGGGGGGCTCGAGAGAGAGAGAGAGAGAGAGAGAGTTTATCGAGGGAGGGAGAGACTGATTTCAGATTCAGGGCCTAAGGTCGTTGCTCTGATACCATGATACAGAACAAAGAGGAAGAAGATAACTGGTAATCTCAATATATTGAACTACGGTATTACATGGTTTAAATAGGTGAAATACTACGTCTAAAAAGGAAAGAAGATTACGGGATACAATCGTGATATGATACGATCACGATACACTACCTAAAATAGGAGATTACAATAAAACGATACACTACCTAAAATAGGAGATTACAGTAAATCAAAGAGATACATTCACAGTAATTGTTTGAATGTTTTCAGGTGGGCGAAGAAAAAGACTTATACAAGCAACTCCATCAAGGCCCTTTCCAATTTGAGCACTGTTGGAATAAGTTGAAGAATCAACCAAAGTGGTTGGAGGACCTTGAGAGGAAAAAACCAAAAAAGAACAAAACTTGGACAATACCTTCTCCTTCTACTCTAGAGTTGGTAGATCTTGGAGAAGGTGATGCCAACTTTGTGGACTTGGAAAGACCTCCAGTTAGGAAAGCCGAGAAGGAGCGACCCGAAAAGCAAAAGACATCAGAAATTCCTACTTCTCCTCATGCAAGAATACTAACTGGCATAAAGGAAGAACAAAAAAAACGAGCGACAAGAAAATGGACATCATCCGACAACTTCATGTTCAAAAGCAAGAGACACCAATTTGATAAAGAGAGACTTCGTCAAGAGCAAGAGAAAATTGCTATTAAACAAGATATGCTTCATTTAGAACAATTGAAAGAGGAGGAGAGGATAATGTTGGTGGATACAAGTGGCTTGCCTCACGTGCAACAAGAGTACTATCAAAGCCGACAAATGGAGATCCTTCAACAATGCCAAAAAAAAGGATTTAAAGTGTTAGCAGTTGATCTTTTCTGGACATATAGTCGTTTTTTGAGGGTTGAACTATGTTCCTTTGATGAATGCTGGCTTTTTTAGTTTCCATGTCATCAAGGATGTAAATGCTTACTGCTGCTGTCGTATTTCTTTTGTAAATTTCATCTACTACTGTACCCAAAACCTATCATTGGGTGTATTTTGGTAAATATTATTGCATGGCTTGTTGTTCTTGCATTTTTTAAGGGTTGAGCAACAGTTTGGGCGTTACTTGTTTCTATTGCTGCTATGATTGGAGGGATATACTCTACCTGATTTAGGGATGTATTTCTACTGCTAAGAGCCTAGGCTATTGGGTAACTCATGTATCATGTCCCGATAACATTATATGTTTCATTACTGAAGCTCTTTCCTTTTCTTTTTTTTTTTGGTGCTAGTTTTGGTCTTGGTTTTGGGGCTAATTATGAGTTAACATAATGCTAATGGTGTTGTTTTTGGTTCTGCATTTGCTGCATTTTTTGGGTGTCCGTGTCCGTAGCAGAACTAGCATTTTGGTTGACATGTTTGGATTCCAAGACTAACATTGATAACGGAAATTATAAGGAGTAGATGCTATACTGTTTGTGCAGTTAAGCTTAATTCTTTCTTATTCTTGTTTAGCTATTCATTTATGCCATGTATACTAGGAGGTCTGTATGTAATGAGTAGAAACCATTTTATTTTTCCAGAACCAAAGTGTGAATTGCAAGTATGAAAGCCAATAATATTATACGTATTAGACTGCTTTGTTTGTTAGAAAGAACTGATGTAACTTGGGGTTCCCACTAAATATCTGAGGAAAAAAAAAAACACATTAGCATGCATCAGAAATTCTGCTAAGTGAGCATGAATTTTGGTTGTTTAAGATTTCTTTATAATTTGAATTAAGTAAAGAACACGAAAGAAACTACCTGTTGGTCAAGAATCTCTGGTACAGCAAGTTACTTTTGTACTCTACCATTGCAATTCCAAATTGATTAAAAGAATATTACTGTGATTTGCATAGCCAAATGCCTAACTGCCTAGGCTATTGGGTACCTCATAAATCAAATGGCTAGCTAAGCACTGCGGGGGATGCTCTTACAGCAATGCATAATCTATTCTGACTATAATTCAAAAATCTACAATACGCAATCCAAAATAAAAGATCTTAAAATAAAATTGGCCCTCAAACGCCCCCTAAATGGATTGCACTATAACCATGAGTCAATGACTATTTCTGGTCGTCAATTCTAGGAACCTGAACCAACAAAACAGCATATACAAATGGTAAACACAAGGTTTGAACCAACTTGGGCAAGCTCAATTGGCCAGCAGGAGGTCAGGACTCACAAGTACGAATCTTCCGCCTGCAAGAGGGCTTTTTTTTTTTTTTTTATCGGTTGGGATTATTTATCTCCTTAATGGGGCTATTATTTGGGCTGGGCACATTGTGGAATTGTTTCCAATTTGATGTAATTCTCATACTTCTTAAAATGAAATACGAAAAACAAGGTTTCACAAAGTAGGAAAGCAGTAAAAAAGAGACGTTAACGTTAAACCAGCTAAAGGTGAGGAGGGTGAAGGTACCAGTGAAAACAATGAGGTGAGGATTGACGGCAGCAATCATGCGGTGGAGGAAGGCGGTGGTATTGAGGTCGGAGCAACCCACAAACTGCTGCGGCAACACGTCCTCACAAAGGGTAGTCTTCCCATCCCCATAGTGCATATCCGCTACCTGCAGTATCCTGAACTCACCCTTTTCGCTGAACCTCAGCGATTGTCCCTGTTCTTTAGTACTACTACCAGAAGCAGAAGCCGAGGAGAGAGAGAGAAGAAGAAGGGCCGCCACAACCAATTGCAAATTCGCCATAGGGGAATTAGACGGTCTGAGGAGTGGGAGGCAATTCCTACCTCGTCTTCTTCGATTTCTCTCCTTATATGCTCGCTCCGTCCTAAAGTTAGACACTTTCATTATTTCACCCTATGAAAAAATTAATTATTTTTTTTAATCTGTAATATTTTATATAAGTAACATGGATCTCGTTTGATAGATTTTAACTAGTTCTTTTAAACAAAGTTCAGAAAATCACATAAAACGTTATGAATTGAAAAATATAGATAAATTAAAAAAAAATAATTTTAACGTTCTTTTAAACAAAAGAAAATCACATAAAGCGTTTTAGAAAAATATACGCGTTCTAAAAAATATCTAACTTTAGGGGACGGAGGGAGTATATACTACAACCTACCCCGATGTAGAAGTCATAAATGGATTGTACCCAGAAAGTAGATGACATTTAATCTGCTTATCTGCCATTGGCTTCTTATCGTTAAATCGATTTACTATTGTGACGTAAGCAACTAGATGGTTCCTGGTTCAGTCAAGTGGAAACGTCGTCACGGAGTCAGAATATACCTCTTTTCGGAAGTAGGGGAAGGCATATATGTTTTGGTTATAATTCAAGTTTCAACCATTTATTTTTGTTCTTATTAGTTTGCGGCTTTGCACCAAATTTTTGTGAATTATTAGTTTGTCTCAATTAGAGGAGTATAAAAATTAAAAATTATTTAAACAAACTAAATCTTTTGTGACTAAAGACAAAACTAACTTTTTTGGAGTATTTTTTTATCTTTAGTGAACATTTTTAAAATTTTAATCATAATATTTTACTTTTTAGATTCTTCTCAATGGGATGAACCAATTATCCAAAAAAAAATTGACGCAAAACTAACAAATGAAAAAAGAAATTGACTAAAGACAAAAAAATAATGTGGCTTAATTATGTAGCTAAGACACCCGTACCTAGGGGTTCATCAACGTATGCGCTACTAGATTGTAATTCGTTTCATAGAGCCCTTTTTTTAGGGGGAAAAAAAACACCACCAACCTATCTCAGAAGTACTATGAAATGAGACCTTATGGTGAGGTGAGAATTGAACTCAGAATATCACCTTGGTGTATCACACAAATTTCGAGTCTACGAAAAAGACAAAAATATACTGATCAAAAAGTCAACTTATTGATATATACAAAATTAGGGTTACAATATCTGATGAATTTCTAATGAAAGAAATTAATCATCTTATTTTTCTCTTCATATGTTGAAATGAGTGCTAGACAGCTTGATACCGAATCAGACGGTGGAATCTTCTCTGAGATTTGTGAAGAAGATAATGATGTGGCTTGAATGTTCTTCAAAGCTTTGAAACTTTGGTTTGAAGAACTGTCTTACTTGATGTGGACTTGGAGAATTTTAAAGGGCTTTGAGACTTTGATCTTCAGAGCTCTAGAGCTTGAATGCTTGAATGTCTCCCAAATATGAGAAAAAACACCTTTATTTTTATCAGGATGGAGGATGCATGGAGAGTAATGACCAAACCCCACCTCTTTCATATTTATCTCTTTAATTATTCTTTTATTTAATGTAAGAGAAATAATTATAATTTAAATATTATCCTTCTTATTTATTTTTAAATGAATAATTATATATGAAGAGAAATATTAATTTCACCAAGTGACTTAATTTGATTGGCTAAACTTGATAAATTAATAATTGCATCATTTTAACACGTGACGCCATTTGACTGGTCCCTCCACATATCTTTGACTTTTGACCTATAGACACTTGGCAACATTTGATTGGCCTATTTATTGTGCCCTACTTATTAGGCTCTGCAACACGTGGTGTAATGGTCCGGAATTTTTGAATAACATTTTTAAAAAATATATATATAATATAATATAATTTCATATAGTTATACATTTCATTTCATATAGTTATACATTTTTTTATGACTTCTTTTGAAATTTTCTACGCGTTTAGAGGACCAAATGCATGAGTGGGTGTTGTGCGCGGTACACCCAAGTATCAAAACCTCTCATCAGTCGACTACCATTCTACACCTAAAACAAAGGCTAATAATTCCAATATATTAACTATCCAACTATCTCTAAACTTTGAAACATTCTCCTTCTTTCCTTTTAAATCTTCCTACGTGGACTTTTCCCCACCAAGGCGTCGTTTGGATGCAGTACTAAGAGGAGGGATGAAGGAATCCAGCCGGATGAGGGGGTGATGGGACGTTTAGCCCATGGTTCGGGAAGAAAAAATCCACCCCGACTAAATAGCCGCCGGCTAAATAATCCGGGAGAGGGTGGACTAAATACAAGCAGGGGGGGTGCTTCTATTTAATCATGGGGGATGAGGGAGGCCAAATTACTTGGGTACCCCAAATCAACCAACAAAGATCAAAAATTTCAGATCTAGCAATTTCTAAAATTACAAACAATCAAAAAAAAAAAACGTATCTGGTTGAGGGATTTGCCGCACCATCTCCGTCGTGTTCTTTTTCGTCGGACCATCGCCGTCGATTTAGTCGGATTTCCACCGTCGAGTTGTCTGGTTTTGGTTTCTGGGTGGGTTACTGGGTTAAGGAAGAAGAAGAAGATGGAAGAAGAAAAAGATGGAGGACAGATGTCTCTCTCGTGGGTTTTTATTTTAAGTGTAAAAATTACACTTTACCCCCTCTGTTTCACTTTGTAATTCCCTCAAACCCTAAATAAAACTAGTAGCTATAATAAAACTAGTTAATTAAAATGAAAAATGTATAAACTTAATTTATTTAAATGTTTAAACTATTTATTATTCTTAATTTATATACAAAAATAATTAAAATAAAGTATTATAACTTAATTGTCGACACATATAACAAAATAATTAATTTTGTATTTATATAATTATTTTTTGAATTTATATAATTATTTTTTGAATTTATATAATTATTTAAATGTATAATTTAATATGGGCATTCACAAGGACAAAATAGTCATTTGACTGATTTTTACATGATTCACCCTCCTTCTCCCTCCTTTTTTTTTATCCCTCATCCAAACCATGGACTATTTAATCCCCCCTTCTTAACTATCACATCAATGTGGGTCCACCCTTCTTATTTAATCACCCCTACAATTTTATCACCCCTTACTATTTAATCTCTCTCAAACTAATACGTCATCCAAACGACCCGCAAGTTTCCTACCAATCTACCTTCCCTTATTTAGACAAACCCAACTCCTCCTTGCCTTCCCATTGTCGGCAGAGAGAGAGAGAGTTCATGCATAAGACTTTGTCCCAGATATTCACTGTCACGCCCTCATTTTTATAAAAACAAAAATAAAGGAATTCCTTACAATTAATACGTCAAATGATAAAATATTTCCATAAATCCTCCCCAAGAGGTTTTCCATTCAAAATGTACATCATTAATCCATTGGCAAATCAAGTATTTGGGCACCCTTGCCCCAAAGGTGAAATCAAATATTATCCCATAAGTTATTACATAAGTCCAAATTGTCAAAGATTGAATGACCAAAAGTCACATTGTCATTTATCAAAATACAAAACTTGAGATGGAAAAATAACTTCATGCATGCATAAGCTTCACATAATGTATCACACCACAAGCATCCAATCTCGTGCTCCATGCCGTGTACCTGGGAAAGATAGGGTGAGCTCACTAGCTCATAGGGAAACCAGACTACAACTGCTAGACATATAAATTTGATGAGTGCACGTGATGTGGGTTAACATGAGAAGAAATTATCAAGGAACATAACGGAAGCTAAGACATGTGAGACGTGTCCAAGAAGTACCCACGTGTCCAAATTAACATCAAGTGTCTAAAATGATTTCAAGGTGTCCCAAGATATCCATTAATTCATTAAGTTTGTCAAAATTACCAACAAGTATCACACGTGTACAAAATTATGTCCATGTAACCAATATTTACCAAAATACCATATGTACCTCAAAACATTTTCATTTCCAAGGACTCAACACCACCAAAGTTTCCATTTTTGTTTCACCAAGATCACCCAAGTTACTCACACAAGTTTAAAACCAAGTCCACAAGTCAAGTTTCGACAAAACGCAATAAATAGTCCAAAATCTCATTTCTCATTTCTTTCATTGAAGAAAAATATCATTTTCATTAGTACTAGGGATTTAATCCCTCTGCCGGGTTCCGTAGGCCCCGCGTGCCTTTGCTGGGTATTTGTAGGCCCCGCCTGCCTCTGCCGGGTTCCATAGGCCCCGCGCGCCTTTGCGGGGTATTTATAGGCCCCGCCTGCCTCTGCCGGGTTCCATAGGCCCAGCGTGCCTTTATCAAAAATTTTACAAAATGATGGCATTGGTGTAAAACACCTCATTATCACGAACATTTCATTAAAACTTTCATAACAAGTCCATTTCCCAAATTTCATTTCACCAAAGTGCCCTTTCTTTTGAAATGCCACAATTTTTGCCAAAAAGGGGCGACCAATCCAATATGCCTTGTGTCCGATATGTATAACGAATTGTCCAATAAAAACACGTGTCAAAGTCGTAGTTTAACGATTTCAAAATGGTTTTTGGGGTTACCACGTTGCTATATATCAAGTATACGAAGTTTCGGACAATTGGAGGTCAAACGGACGTCAAAGGGTGGCCGAAAACCACTTAGAAAACAGGGGCAGCAACATAGAAACAGGGGCAGCAGCTGCCTTGTCCAGAAAATGGTAGATTTTCACCTCTAAGGTGTGGAATTTCAACCCAAAACACAATTGAGATAGTTTAGACTCAAAATAGAGATGCTAGGCAACAATTAAACATGAAGGGAGGTCAATTTCACTCCTAATTTCATCAATCAACAACCAATTTCATAGATAACAACATCAAAGTGAGGGAAACTCACACAAAGGGCAAACATGATTTTTCAAGAAATTGAAGCTAAGAGCAAGATATATGCTACAAATCACAAGTATATAACTAGAGGATGTAGTAATTTGTTTCCCTACCTCAAGTTTTGCTTGAAACCTCAAAATCCCGAAGTTGGAGCTCTCGGTGCAAATCCAAGGTGACCCGAGCTCCCCATGGTGCGTAGAACACGAAAATGGCATAGGTTCTTGAAGTGGTTGAGTGAGGAGGGGTTAATTTGAGCTTGGGAGGTGTAACAATGGAGGAGAGAGAGGAGAGAGAGAGGCCGATCGGGTTGGGGAGGGAGGAGAGAGTGAAATGTTTTAATTTTTGCAAATCTTCCCCCACACACTACTAATATAATTCCCTTATTACACTACACACCCAAATGTGACTTGTGTATATAATATGTGACCACAATACTTATTTTCTTTACTTTAATTTATTTATGAAAATAAGGAAGTACCCCCCATTTGGAAACAATGACATTTACAAAATTTTGAAATTCAAATCACATCAAAATCTCATCCCCCCACTTTTAGTACAAAACCGAAAATGGGCACATTTTTCTCCGAAGAAAATGGGCGAAAGATGACTTTGCCTTTCTAAAAAAATAACTTCCGATTATACCATTTTGATTAGAAAAATCCAAGGAACAATTACCGGGACTTTTTATCGACCAAATCGAAACTTCTCAAAAAAGTGATTTTTCAAAAAGTAAATAAATTTTCTGGGTCTTTACATTCTACCCTCCTTAGAAAAATTTTGTCCTCAAAATTTGAGACAACAATGCACTCCCATCCACTACATGCTCATGCATGATATGCAATATGTATTCAACTCATAAACTCGGAATGCAATAATGTATACTAGTACTCACATAGTTCATACGGTAAATAATTTCGAGTGTTTCTCTTTCATCTCATCATCCCTTTTTCACGTCGATTCCTTGCTACCAAAGTTACTTCACAAATACCGTATAGACTTTTCCCCGTAATACTTATTCGCTCACATCAAGGATACATATCGGCTTCTATCTTAACTTCAAATAATTCTAAGGCACGGAAATAACTAGATTTAAACTGTCTCCAACTGTAAAACTATCTCAATTCTTTTCTAACCATAAATCCTCTAGGCTCACTATGCATACTAGTTGCTTACTCCGCGTCTCTGCTATTGCCTTCCGTTCAAAAACCCAAACAAATTCATAATTTTCCAAACATTCTACCCCCCAACCATATCATAACCTCAAGCTCTTAAGTGTAGAAATTTTACTTACGGAAGCCAAATTTTCAACCATACCCCTCAACCTTAACCAGGACAACATTGCGCACTTTGATATGGATTCATTAAATTGCAACCGCTCTAATAATACCAAGATAAATCAATCTCAAATTACGACTGCAAACTAAGTTCCCAAAAATTTCGATACCAAACACACTCTATTTACATCCCAATGTTCCAACTTACTCGCATTTCATTAGTAAGTTTCGTCTTACCAAACCCTATCATCGTTCCTCAATAAAACCTGATCACCCAAACATTCAATTGTTCATCCACCCTAGGTTATGAAGTTAACAATTCCCCTTGATCACATAAGTTACTAGTACTTCCACAATCACTTCCGTGTAAATCGTTCATATCACTAGAAAAGAAACTCAAACTACCCAAAACACGAAGTCCTTCCATCGAATAACTTATCTTCCCCAATTTCTTGAAGCACATCGCCTTATCTCAATAAATCTTTATGACTGTTTCCCAAAAGTTTGAATATTCTCAGCGATCCCGTTTAACTCTATTCCCAACCATTTTCAATGCACTTATCTACTCAACAAACACACTAAGCACTCACAAGTTCTACCACACTGGTACTTCGAATTCTTTCACCAAATCCTTGTATATCATCACGACCAACCCAAGCTGAACAATTTCTCTATATTGCACAACGTTCTTCACCAAGATTCAACACCCAACTCAATCATAATTTAGGTCTATTGGCTAGTACGTTCATTAAACTCTACAAGGAACTTAGAAACCCATCCACAGTAGCTACAAGTTAAGGAATTTCGATGCTAGAAAAATCATGACTCACAACTATAACTCTAGGCACAAAGGCCTTCCAAGTCTCTTCGTCTAACTCTTCATAACCCATGTTTTCGACTTCACCCCAACCCAACCTTTGAACCACATTCACACCCTAGTTAACTCCATAAATCTTTTACTCAAGTGTCTCATTCACTCCACTAGCTTCTAGGATTCAAACGAGCCGGCTCTCAAACCTATTAATATCATGTAATCTCATATATGCCTCCTCACATTATCATCAATTCATCCGCACATAACCGCCATCCACTTAGTGCTCCATCTCACTATGTTGACCTAGAAGAAAATAGCCCATCTCAACTTTTTAACACAACCATATAAGTAAGACTTCATTTCATCCTACATTCTCCGCTTGAGTCTTAAAAGACATCTTCCAGTCGTACATCATGTTATAACCAATTAGGTAATCTTAAATTGCACACACACCCTTCGCGGTTAGTAACATTATCACCCCAATCATCTAAGAGAAAGGACAAATAAATCTTGAAATGCACACTCCTATTCTACTTACCGCCTCACACATTTGTATACTACACATCCATACAATCAAATTCCCAAACAGTTCTAATTTCAAGTGTGCCTCACACCAAAGAATCAAACTCCAACATGAATCCGAACCATTGTCCTTAACACCAACCATCAACGATTTACAAAAATATACACACTTGAATTAAACCCCAATGTCCGTCAAGAAGTACATCTTCACTTTAGGATAAACTACAACTCATGAAATTACCATCCGAACTCGAGACTGTGGAACAACAAATACAACCAAGTTCAACCCAAACCATGCTAACTAAGATATTTTTTTACTTCTACAAGTCTCGTTATCTCCACTAATGTCTTCAAGCACCAGTTTCCATTTTCTAACTCCTTAGTTCTCATAGATATACACCCGTTTGTCCTTCGTCCAATTATTCAATAAACTACCTTTGGTTCCCTAGTTCCAACCAACTGTTAAAACCCAAGTACAACATTAGGCACTAATCAAGCCCTCGTGTCCCTTTTGTATGGTCCCATATTCAACCACAGCATCAAACCCAATTTTCTCGATATATTCTCATCAAATCCAATTATCCCAAGTGGAGCGCAAACAAACATCAAACAATTTTAAAGGAAAATAAAAGTAATTCCATTCATGTCATCTAGAAAGACAGTATCCCAGATTCCTCGGGTACTCACCCATAACCTTTTGCCAAACACCACAACCTTCGTCTATATTATCCCCACTACAATATCGATGGACTAACTCTGTACAACACTCCAACTCCTAACAATATCCTCCCATCATAGTCCCAACATCACCCTTCTGCCTAGTTTCCCAAGTAAGTTCAACAATTACCGTAACATACAAATTTAGAGTTCTAGACTACCAAGTATCCAAGTACGCAATAGCCTATATCGCCCCCCTTACACGACGCCTAACAAATCCCATCTCGCCGGTTGCTCAACACTTTGTACTTCCATCATTTTCAAAACCACAAGGTAGCATTACGGATTAACACCCAAAATCTCACCGCGAAACACCACGCTTCTACTTAACTGTCATGTAGGCATAACACAGCTACAAATTAAATAATCTACCTATATAAATCAAAGACAACCCAAACGCTCACATCCTAACACATCAGGATCATAGCCAATACATTGAGCCAAAACTACCAACAATACATAAACTCATTTGCTTATAACCAGACCATCAACGCCCTGTAAACTACACGACAAGCCGACCTGGCAAATACAACAGTGGAAACACCTCTTTTATCTAGTCGTCCAAACAAGTGAACCCTATCAAATCTTCCAATAAAACTCTCATGTACATTTCCCCCTTTATATAAGAAATGACAGTCCCTACTAATACCAATGATCACATACTCTCATTATGATACCGAACCTGTGGATATCTCATCACCAATAGGAAAAACCCAAGTACCAAGACCAACGGATACAACATGCCAAAGCTTACCAAGTCTAACCTCAATAACTGAATAGAAACACCTTTCCCAAACTCATTCCCGAATGAAATCTAAATTTTACCTCACGCCAATGACACGTACTATTGTATTAAATAACATCCTTACCCAACCAAGTCTAATACTGAGGTTAAACATTTTTACCAAATTCTAATGCATTTAATAATTTCACATTCAGAAGCTTAAGAGATACTACTACAATTACCACATCCAAAATTTTAAACCCCAACAATAAAGTCAACCACAGACAATTAATACCCAATCAACTGGGACCCAAACCTCCGCAAATTACAACAAACAAGTCCACCGACTAAAAATAATGACAACTCTCAACAAATCACAACGATATCAAAGAAAATTTCACATCTTCAAACAGAGAAACAATACTAAATTTATTATGTAGGTTTCTAATTTACATGTCCTCATTTCCAATCACATCAACATTAAGCACATTGGTCAAATGTAGAACCATACACTTTCGAAAGTAAAGACGCAGTATGCTCCTTTATATTGGTACTTACTCTACCGTACGTGCTACTTTACACAACTCCACTCATCCACATGTGGTAACCGAGCGACATCAGAAGTTTGATTTGAAGTGTGTTGGCCAGTCACCCTTCAAATCAAACATCCACGTCATTCTTAAACCACAATGTCAAAACAAGTAAACACACACTCAATCCCGTTACGAGTGACGTAAATTATACCATCAATACACACCCTTCATCACGTGACTAAATCTCCATCTCCAACACAAGTCAACTATGGAACTCCACTCTACAAAAACTTCATATGCAGTGTCACGTGCGTGGATTTATGTCACTCAAGCAAGCACACATGATGCCTGTGAAAACAATTACTTTGATGAGAAAACAATGCAATAGTTTTTTTTTTTTTTTGCCCCGAGACTATTAGTCTCCCCACGGTCTCTAGGTTTTCGAACCTAATGCTCTGATACCAAGTTGTCACGCCCTCATTTTTATAAAAACAAAAATAAAGGAATTCCTTACAATTAATAAGTCAAATGATAAAATATTTCCATAAATCCTCCCCAAGAGGTTTTCCATTCAAAATGTACATCATTAATCCATTGGCAAATCAAGTATTTGGGCACCCTTGCCCCAAAGGTGAAATCAAATATTATCCCATAAGTTATTACATAAGTCCAAATTGTCAAAGATTGAATGACCAAAAGTCACATTGTCATTTATCAAAATACAAAACTTGAGATGGAAAAATAACTTCATGCATGCATAAGCTTCACATAATGTATCACTCCACAAGAATCCAATCTCGTGCTCCATGCCGTGTACCTAGGAAAGATAGGGTGAGCTCACTAGCTCGTAGGAAAACCAGACTACAACTGCTAGACATATAAATTTGATGAGTGCACGTGATGTGGGTTAACATGAGAAGAAATGATCAAGGAACATAACGGAAGCTAAGACATGTGAGACGTGTCCAAGAAGTACCCACGTGTCCAAATTAACATCAAGTGTCTAAAATGATTTCAAGGTGTCCCAAGATATCCATTAATTCATTAAGTTTGTCAAAATTACCAACAAGTATCACACGTGTCCAAAATTATGTCCAAGTAACCAATATTTACCAAAATACCATATGTACCTCAAAACATTTTCATTTCCAAGGACTCAACACCACCAAAGTTTCCATTTTTGTTTCACCAAGATCACCCAAGTTACTCACACAAGTTTAAAACCAAGTCCACAAGTCAAGTTTCGACAAAACGCAATAAATAGTCCAAAATCTCATTTCTCATTTCTTTCATTGAAGAAAAATATCATTTTCATTAGTACCAGGGATTTAATCCCTTTGCCGGGTTCCGTAGGCCCCGCGTGCCTTTGCTGGGTATTTGTAGGCCCCGCCTGCCTCTGCCGGGTTCCATAGGCCCCGCGCGCCTTTGCTGGGTATTAATAGGCCCCGCCTGCCTCTACCGGGTTCCATAGGCCCCGCGTGCCTTTATCAAAAATTTTACCAAATGATGGCATTGGTGTAAAACACCTCATTATCACGAACATTTCATTAAAACTTTCATAACAATTCCATTTCCCAAATTTCATTTCACCAAAGTGCCCTTTCTTTTGAAATGCCACAATTTTCGCCAAAAAGGGGCGACCAATCCAATATGCCTTGTGTCCGATACGTATAACGAATTGTCCAATAAAAACACGTGTCAAAGTCGTAGTTTAACGATTTCAAAATGGTTTTTGGGGTTACCACATTGCTATATATCAAGTATACGAAGTTCCGGACGATTGGAGGTCAAACGGACGTCAAAGGGTGGCCGAAAACCACTTAGAAAATAGGGGCAGCAACATAGAAACAGGGGCAGCAGCTGCCTTGTCCAGAAAATGGTAGATTTTCACCTCTAAGGTGTGGAATTTCAACCCAAAACACAATTCAGATAGTTTAGACTCAAAATAGAGATGCTAGGCAACAATTAAACATGAAGGGAGGTCAATTTCACTCCTAATTTCATCAATCAACAACCAATTTCATAGATCACAAGATCAAAGTGAGGAAAACTCACACAAAGAGGGCAAACATGATTTTTCAAGAAATTGAAGCTAAGAGCAAGATATATGCTACAAATCACAAGTATATAACTAGAGGATGTAGTAATTTGTTTCCCTACCTCAAGTTTTGA
The DNA here is from genome assembly GCA_016920895.1 of Vaccinium myrtillus. Taxonomy (NCBI): domain Eukaryota; kingdom Viridiplantae; phylum Streptophyta; class Magnoliopsida; order Ericales; family Ericaceae; genus Vaccinium; species Vaccinium myrtillus. The sequence goes on along the minus strand of CM029273.1, from coordinate 23,457,293 downwards.
TTGAAAATGGAAGAAGAATGGAACCCTAGGTGTTGAAACCTCAAAATCCCGAAGTTGGAGCTCTCGGTGCAAATCCAAGGTGACCCGAGCTCCCCACGGTGCGTAGAACACGAAAATGGCATAGGTTCTTGAAGTGGTTGAGTGAGGAGGGGTTAATTTGAGCTTGGGAGGTGCAATAATGGAGGAGAGAGAGGAGAGAGAGAGGCCGATCGGGTGGGGAGGGAGGAGAGAGTGAAGTGTTTTAATTTTTGCAAATCTTCCCCCACACACTACTAATATAATTCCCTTATTACACTACACACCCAAATGTGACTTGTGTATATAATATGTGACCACAATACTTATTTTCTTTACTTTAATTTATTTATGAAAATAAGAAAGTACCCCCCATTTGGAAACAATGACATTTACAAAATTTTGAAATTCAAATCACATCAAAATCTCATCCCCCCACTTTTAGTACAAAACCGAAAATGGGCACATTTTTCTCCGAAGAAAATGGGCGAAAGATGACTTTGCCTTTCTAAAAAAATAACTTCCGATTATACCATTTTGATTAGAAAAATCCAAGGAACAATTACCGGGACTTTTTATCGACCAAATCGAAACTTCTCAAAAAAGTGATTTTTCAAAAAGTAAATAAATTTTCTGGGTCTTTACATTCACCACCATTTCCAACCCTTTTTAAGCTCCAAAATGTCCCAGAGAACCCATTCCGTAACAGCTCCATTTTAGTCCAGAAACCAGCTCCTTTCCAGCAGCAAAACAGTCCCATTTCAGCTCCCTAAAACAGTCTCAAAACCAGCAGCGAAAACAGTCCCGGTTCAGTTGTTAAACCGACCGAAACCGACTCCAAACGACCCCAAATATTCTCTCAGAACCTGCTGCCTTTTTAGCTCCCAAAAACCAGTCCCAAACACGCTGCGTTTCACTCCAAAACAACCCAAGAACAGCCACCCGATAACGCCGACGCCCCGTTTTTTTTTCTTCGCAAAAACCCGAAATCCCACAAAACCTTCGGAGGAGAGGTAGCGTAGACTCTTATTCCACTCTCCCTAAATATATTATGCGTAACATAAGCCTGTTTTTAATGCTCGATTGATGCGCGAGATATGTTTACGATCCATAAAAATAAGATAATAAACTCAAGTGTATAATCTGTCTTGATGTCAAACAGATCAGTCTACTTTGGAAAATGTTATAAAATAATATGTACGTCCGATTGTGTTGAATCTTATGTCAAATTGTAGATATACTTATTATCTTTAAAATGCTTCTGGAATCGCTTAAATCGGATTTATAGAACTCCAGAAAAAAATTGATTTTAGTAAACAATGGCGAATCTGGAAGGGAAAAATTAGAAGACGTGTTTATCTAACTTAATCTCATTTTTAATAAAAGTGTTCTCTACAAATATTGTTCATAACTTCCTAATTTATAAATTTGTTAAGTTTCATGAAATTTGGAGATGTTTTGATATGGTTTTGAGAACCGTTTTGTGAAAACCGAAATATGTCTTACATAGTTATCTTGTCGAAGTTTTATCAATTTATTGGAACCCTTAAACATTTTATTTTTCAATTCTGTTCCTACTGGAAGTTAAGTGTGATGTTTAGAACGTGTACCAATTTTTATAGCTTTTAATTTCATCTTTTGAGTTCCTAAATAATTCAATTGTCATCTCGAGTCAAAACCGGACAACTTATGTTCAAGAGTAATTTGCGTGAGCTTAAAATTAGAATTTGGAAATATGTTCTTGAGACAAGTTGATCCTAACTTTCTAAATAACTTTGTGGTAGAACTTTATAACAATCGGAATACATTTGTGTCATGTAATTGGCTAAATACTAAAGTGTGCATAATCTGTGTTTTTCGGTTTATAAAAAGAATTGACTAAATGAACTTACATGCTAAGTTTGACATACTCAAAAGTCGTAAGGATAAAATTTGAATATTTTATGTGAATTGCTTTCTCTTACATTTATCATTATCGCTTTGCTCTGCTATTCAGTTATTATTATTGTGAATGTTAGAATGGACAATTAGGTTACTGGGTTGAATTGCGATTTTAGAGATTCACCTAGACGTTGTTAAGTAAAGGAAATTGGAAAGTTTTAATTGATGTCTGATGGGAGGTTATCCCGAGACCGAGATGGGAGGTTATCCCGAGATGGTCCTAATTTGGGAGTAAGAGATTGACGGTGATATTGTTATGGATCGAAACCCTGAGTTATGACGTTGCATGATTCCTCCTTATGAATAAGGTAGTTAAAGATGATGTTGTATTATAGATCCAGGTTATGAACTATATACTCCCAAGGTTACGGTTAGTTCCTCGTGGGCCCAGTGGTACGGTTAGTCCCTGGGGGATTCGTCCTTGCAAGGGTCAATGAACCTTCCTAAGTAAATAGCTTAGACCGTTTATCGATGCCTCGGGTTACGGCAGCAAGGAGGGAGTTGAATCACTGACAATTATAATTTTGGTGGTTAAATTGAGAGGATGTTCTCTCGGTTGAGAACATAGATGAAACATAAGTTAAAGGCTAGATAATGAAATCAGATACTTGATTTCCATTTCTGTACTGCTTTTCAATCATATATATGTTCTATGCTTAACTGTAATGTAAGGGTTCATGGGCATAAGAGTTAGCTACTGGGTGATTTATCACTCATGGTGCTATTTTTGCCCTGGCATATCACACCAGGTATCGAGGAAGACGGCGGGGAATTTATCTATCGGCAAGAGGGTCAGAATGATGATCAAATGCAAGAGGAGAACCAGAATCAGGATCTGAATCTTTAGAAGCCTAGAGTCTCCGTATTTTTATGTTGGAATAATGTAATTTAAATTTCCAATAAAGTACGGTCTATGTTTGTAACCGGAGTAAGATACTTATGTTATTTCCGTTGTGTAATAAGTGAAACTCGTTTTAATTAAATGGATCTTTTATTTTAATAAATATTTTAAAATAATGCTTCTGAAATTCAGGGCGTTACACGTGGCAACTTGTGATTGGCCAGAAATTTTACATGCCACAGATGTCCCCTCAAGAGTTGCTAGTGTATGAAAGTGAGTGGGTCTCGAAATGTTGACTTGATTTGTTGCAAAAAATTTATGTATTTGACGTTAATTTGATTTGTCAAATTTTAACTCATAGACCGAGTTTAGAATTTTTTTCCTTTCCAATTGCTCTCCGGTATATTGACTTGATTATTTTTCCAAAATGAAGCTCACTTTGTGTGAATTTCGCCTAATGAGCGTTTGTTTCTCAGAAGATTAATACCCAAACTGAATTCAAAGGTAACTAGCTATTCGAGCTTGAATTAGCCGGAACCTCATCAAAATAAGTGGCCCACCAAGATAGCTTGCGTTTGTCGACCCATACTCGGATTTGAATAGGAATGTTAAATCCTTTCCAACTTGGGAAGCCTGATTATTGCTTAAAATACACCTTTGTCTGTATCGAGGAATCCTTTTTCAACCAGAATACGACAACCCATGCATGAGCACTATAAATTTAGAGCACTAGTTGTTTGTTTTTCATAACTTTCGAAGTTGTCAAATTCCAACAAATTGGTTAACCACCACAGGTTATCTTCGAGCTTGAAGGCTCCACTGTATCTTCGTGCTTCAAGGCTCCGCTGTATCTTCGAGCTTTAAGGCTCTGCCGTTTCTTCGAGCATTAAGGCTCTGTCGTATCTTCGGGCTTAAGACTCCGCCGTTTCTTCAGGTTTTAAGGCTCCGCAATTTCTTTGAGCTTAAGACTGCGCCGTTTCTTCGAACTTTAAAGCTCCGCCATATCTGTTTTTCTTCTTTGGTGAGTCTTCTTGTTTTATCCGTTTCTTTTGTTGTGTGAATTCAATATTTTTTCCAAGTAGTACCCCATACCTAGGCAAAGCAACAGACTTTTTTTTTTTTTTTTTTGCCTTTTATGGAAATCCTTTTATTTCTTTGGAACTATCCAGCCCCACAAAGAATGTGTATCGTGCTACATTATAACGAATAATGAAAAGCCCTTCTGCAATTGTGCGATGGACAAACTTTGTCTAAAGTTTGGCTTCAAGCAAAATATGTTTTCTATGTATAATGCCACCAGCAAATGGTCATGCGGAAGCTTTCAACAAGACTCTTGGGAACTTGTTGAAGAAAGTGGTTGCTAAAGCAGAGAGATATTGGTCTGAGAGAATAGAAGAAGCTCTTTGGGCATACTGAACTACACATCAAACAGCTACACAAGTTCTCCATATTCCCTAGGTACGGTGCGGAAGCTGTTTTGCCTCTCGAACACCAAATTTCATCTCTAATGATCGCCATTCAAGAAGGCCTCAATCATGAAGACAATGCGCACCTGCGCCTTCAAGAATTAAAAGTGCTTGATGAGAAGAGGCTTGAGGCACAACAGCGTCTTCGATGTTATCAAGCTCGCTTGTCCAAATCATTTAACAAGAAGATTCGCCTCCGTTCCTTCCAAAAATTAAAAAAAGGGGACTTGGTTCTTGTGGTGAGAAGGCCCATCAACACAACTCACAAAATCGGTGGCAAATTCACCACCAAGTGGGACGGACCATACGTGGTGGAAGAAGTTTACTCCGGCGGTGCCTACAAATTGGTCGCCGAAGATGGCTTAAAAGTTTGTGTTCAACCCAGAATCTAGATAATAAGTGATTATAAACCCAGAAAATTGGTTTTAAACTGCCCAGAATCCAGAAAACTGCATGTGTTCAACCTAGAATCCAAAAACCTGCATGTGTTCAACCCAAAATCTAGATATAGCACACCCAGGGGTTGCCCCAGTGGTTAGGGTGAGTGCCTGACTTTAGGGGTAGTCCTTTTGGTCAGGTGTTAGATTCCCCACAGGGTGAGTACCTGTGCTAAGCAGGGGGCCGTGACTGGTGTGGGTTGCGCCAGCTCCCTCCGAGGTTTGGGTCGTGCAGTGGGTCCAATTAGTGGCCTATTGTAGGGCTGTTCCTCGGTTATCAAAAAAAAAAATCCAGATATAAGTGGTTTTAAATTGCCCAGAATCCACAAAATGTATGTGTTCAACCCAGAACCCAGATAATAACTAGTTTTAAACCCATAAAACTGCATATGTTCAAGTTAAACCCATATAAGAATATAACTCATAACTCAGAACACACACACCACACACACAATATCATTGGCCATACATGTAATGTCATGTACTGCACACACACAATCACACACATTATATAAATGTTTTTTCTGCTGCCTATGGTCAACAACCACAACCCACAACAAGCCCTAACTCTCTTTGGCTCATATTCACAAGAATTTGATGTTTAAACCATCATCGGCCTCATCTTACAAAACAATAATCATTGGCCTCATCTTACAAAACAATAATCATTGGCCTCAGAAACAAATTCATACATTTTTTGGCTCAGGTATTTTTCATTATAGCCAAAAATTGAAATGGATGCAACATTAAGTTGCACTTTCATAAGTTGCAAATCACACCTCAGTTAAGAATCACATGTATATACTCATATATGAAACCCTATGTAAAGACTCGAAAATTTGAACTTAATTCTCTTGGAAATAAATTTAAAGAATTGTGGGGATATGTTTTAAACATTGAAGAGTGGGGTTAATATGACAAATAATTGGATTTTTGACTCATTTGAAACACTTTGGAAATAGAGGGGTGTTAAGTGCAATATGCATAACATATTTAATGGAGGGGATAGAGAGAGAAACACATTTTCCTCTCCCCTTTTTCACCAGACGATAGCCCCTCTCCTCTCTACCTCTCGTCAATCTCTCTCTCTCCTCACCTCTCACACAAAATTAACCTTAGATACTCAAACCCACCATAGATCCTTCAACTACATCGCATATATTCGCCATTGGGGCTGGAAATCGGGTGTGGGAGCTCGGGTTTGGTGAAAACCGGGATTTTTGAAGGCTAGGGTTTCTTGGAGCTAAACTTTGAAGGCTAGATCTTGAGGTAGGGGTTTCTTCTCTCTTCATATATATGTTTGTGTTATGGACAAATCTGTTATTGATGTATTTGATTTCGTTCTCTACATGGCCGGATTTTTAGAAAATGTTCTACACCTTCAAATTTTACAAAATTTTTAAGCGATGTTCCCCTACGAGTTGTAAATGCTGTGTAAAATTTTCAGATCAAAACCTCTTGACACGAAGTCTAGAAAAAATCGCCCACCAAGCTGTGCTCTATTTCACTGTTCTGCTGAATCTGGGTTTTGTGGTCTTTAATTTTTGGTGCGTTAGACCTAGTACTCTCCTTATTTTCTGAAATTTTTATGTGATGTACATATATGAATACCAGATTGTGACAAAAAATTGGAGCAAAATATGAAGAGGTTATTTTTAAACAATTATCAGACTAAACCGTGTTCTGAAAATTTTAAAATCTGGACAGATTATGAAAGCTGCGTATTTTTGTTAATTTTATTATAGTTAACAAGTATATTGGTTAGCAATGTTTTAGCGTTGGAATCACTGAAAAAGATTGAGTATGCGATTTTTAACAGATTTTTTAACAAGAGGCTGTTCTGCTGAAAGTTTGTTCTTACTGTGCAAAAATTTCTGGGTTTGGACATAAATTGGACTTGGTTTTATTGCGTATAAAAATCCAATAAAAATCATGGATGAACTTTGATGTGTTGTTATGATTTGTAGCAAACATTAGATTGTTTTGATGGATAGATTGAGTTTGGTGGGATTACAAGGGTGTGTGACCTGGCTGGAAATTTTAGTGTGTTACGGTAGAAAGATTAAGTTCTTGAAATCGATTGATTGAACTAATTAGATCATTATGTTGTGTTTGGGGGCCTACGTAGTACCTAGAGAGGGACAAATGATGGTTTTGGAACTCATAATCTTGAATTGAGAAGAACTATATATGAAATGACGAATTTTGGATAAGGGTGTGAAGTTTGATTACGAAAGAGATTTGGGACTTTTGTGGAACATATCTAAAATGTGAAAATGAACATATCTATGTGAAATTGATGTGCGTGGGAACGAAAAATTAATTAAATTGGGACATAAAGGTTAAAGATGATATTTTGGACACGTTATGAATACGTATGTTGGTATTGGATACAAAGAAGTGAAATGAATGTTTGAAATGATGGATACGGGGTCACTCGATGCCCGGAATGAGACTAAATTACACGGGGTCGCTCGATGCCCGGAACTATACTAGTACCACTTCCATGTGAGTCGCTAGGAATCTCTAAAACATATGATGATGATGAATTGGTAACGTGATGATTTAGTTGTGTTTGACCGAGCGGAAATGGGGTACGTATCAGGTACGATAAGTTGAACTGAAGGGATCCTTGGTACTTAGAAAAGTGTATCTCACTTGGATAATTCTAGTAAATATTGAACATTGTCTTGTGATTTCCATTTCAACTTTTGCTTTGCTCATTCTTTTCTTTTGTTGAGTCACTAGAAAACTATAATAATGGTATTTTGGAGTTATATGGATTCAATGGATATCATTGTGATTATATGCAAAACCTTGTTTTGTATGATGCACACTTCTGAAATACTTGGACACATGAGGGACACGTGGACACTTGTGAATACTGGGATACGTATCGGGTACGATGGGGTTAAAATGATAAAAATATGAGAACTTGTAGTACACGTTGGTACCTGTGGGATACGAGGAGGCTTTTGTTAAGTATGATGTGACACCCGGATATTTGGAAAATACTTAGGCTTGTGTGTGAATTCTAAGTGCATGTGGGGTCTTTGGACTTGTGGTTTGTACCGTATTATGACAATTAGTTGCATGTTGGTTATGGATTGCCTTGAGTCGATAGACATGTTTCATGAAACTTGAAAGAAGATAAGTAGCTATGCTTGAGTAAATATTATAAATGAAATGGAGATTAATAGAGTGTTGGTAACAAAGGAGATAGACTATTAAGTGGTTAATGGGAACCTTGCGGTATGTTTATAATAGCTTTGTGAGAGGCTGTGTTTTGAAACCCGGACCGGACCACCCGGTCCAACTGGTTCGCCCGTCGACCGAACCTTAGTCCGGTTCAGTTTCATCTAAAAACCGTTCTGTTCAGAGAACCGGTCTTAAAACTAAAAACAGTTCCAGGATGACGGTCGAACCGTCGATTCGTTGGAACCGTTACTGGGTTGGTCGACCCGGACCGAAAATTTTGAATTCCATTTGTGCCTTTATTGTAAATGGCATACACGTGGCACGATGTCAGAAAGGTGCTTTGGTGGTGGACCGATGCCAGCTCACACGCTTAATTGACCTACCAAGCTTCCAGGCACGACGAGAATGCTTCTTAACATTTTATAGAAAGAAAAGGTAAGATGGTTTTGTTTCCCAACCGATGTGGGATTGGAGAAAACCACACTAGAAATAAATATTTAACATAACTCCTTATACTTTTGTTTCTCAAACTTTTTCTTCAGTTCTTTTATTTTACATGCTTATTTTAGTAAATTATATATTTCTAATATATCTATATTATAATTATGACGTCACGGTTCGATTCCGGTTCGACCGTGGTTGAACCGGTGACCCATCCGCTCGGTCCCTTTTGCGGTTCGCTCCCCGGTCCGGGTTTTAAAACATTGGTGAGAGGGTTATTGGACCCAGTTGGATGTATTTCAAGGAGAATGATCGAGTAGTAATCCAGTGGCGGATTATGTACAAGAATTGGTAACCCAGGTCGTCGTCGTGTGGGAATAATCAATTGACGCGTGAAGTGTAATATCTACTAAACCAAAAAGTGTGGTATTGTGCTTAAAGTTCATTTGAGGATGTGGGTCCCGATTGCTCTATTCTTTCACATTGTTTTGTTCCTCACTTATGATTATTTTTTTTAAAAGAAAAAGAAAATCTCAGAAAAGTTTGAGGGTTAATTATTAGGGGTTTCTATGTGTGCGGGTGACGTGCGGTGAGTCCTTGCTTTGTTGCTGTTATGAGATTTGGAGGTTCATTTGTGAATGTCAACTTTACTTTATATCTCATGTTTGTCATATTTCGTGTATGTGCTTATGCATTTTATTAAGGGGATCTCTATTGGGCGAAGTGTCTGCTCACCTCTTTGTTGTTTCAGCCTTTCAGGTACAACCAAGTGACATGAGTTGGGATGCTAGTGGTGCATGACATTATTGAAGCATGGCATGAAAGTATATTTCATCATCAGAAATTATCATTTTGTTTAATCAAAGTTGTATTTAAATCTTATTTTTCATTTGACTACACGGAGGGGTGTAATAACCTTAATACATTTGAACATATTTTCTATTAAGAAGTGGGGACCGATGTAGCTCTTGGCCTTGTGTAATATGATATTGGCAATTTGAGTTAATTTCGGGTAACTATAAAGTGGTTTTTAGTAATACTCTGCGGAGGAAATGTTTAATTATTTATGTTGAAAACCGAGGGCGTGACACCCTAGCAGTACAATCTTTCGCTCATATTCAGAATTTAAATGTTAGTTTTATCATCATAGCCCAAAACTGAAACGGATGCAACATTAAGTTGCCATTTAAGACCCTCGTAAGTTGCAAATCACAATTCAGCTAAGTTTTAAGTTTGAAGAGACATTGTTTGGGGTTGTGTCTGTGGCTTATTCATTTAAGACTAAAAGGAGACACACACACACACACACAGTCACACTGACACACACACACACACACACACACACTGCCCACACTGCCACACACACACACACAAACACACACCCCAGTCCGCACACTGCCACACACACACACACACACTGCCAGTCTGCCACACACACACACACACACACGCCCGCCACACACACACACACACAAACTGAAGTGGGGGCAACATCATGTTGCCATAGGCCTTCATAAGTTGCCACAACACCCACTTCAGCCCACATACTGAAATGAATAAGCCACAGACACAACCCCAGCAGAATAAATGAATAATAGGTACAAGCCAAATGTCATTAGGTCCCGCTGATCACTATCTATATCAGAGTCTGCAAAATAGCCTCTGAATTCATCTTTACCTGAGTCTTTTTCAATTCCAAGGCGTGCATCCTCCCAATCTTTTAAGCACATGAGACAATCTAAAATGTCTGGAGCTTGTCTGCTCCTCTTCTCATCCAACACTCTTTTACCTGCACTAAAGGCAGATTCGGATGCCGCTAAAGACACAGGAGGTGTTAGTAGATCACATGCCATGATTGAAAGAATGGGATAAGTCCTTTCATTTTTTTCCACCAGGCTAAGATATCAAAATTAAGCAAGTCATTCTCGCTAACAGATTCTAGGTTCAAGTATTTAAAAAGTTCAGTGCGTGAAGTTACAGTACTACTTTCTATTCCTAAACTTGAACTAAGCAGAAACCAAGATGCATCATTGCTACTTGTACAAGATGTTAAAGGAGCAGCAGTACAGGTAGCATTGACACCAAACTTAGATTCATATTTAGCATACATGGTAGTCAATAAATCAGTCACAACAGCAGAAGAAGGTAAAGTACTAAACCCTGAATTCGTACCAATCTCTCTTAAGAGCACTTCAACACCTGCTAACTTTATCCTAGGGTCCATTACTGCAACTAACATAAATATTGGTGGCATTTCTTCATAATAGTTTTTGAATTTTCCTTCCATATCTATACAAGCATTTAAAAAATTTGGTTGTGCCCTATGATTACGAAAATTAAGACTGATATTGTACAGATGATTAAGCACAATACAATAAGTAGGATAACGAACACCCAAACAAGCTACGGTAGCAACATAAAACACTTTCAAAAATTTCATGAATTCAAAACCATTTTTCCAATCAGCTGGAGTTAAAGGAGTACCACGATACCTCTGATTAACAAAAGCAGCTATTATGTCACTATATTTCCTACAAGACTTTGACATAAGGTACGTCAAATTCCAATGAGTTTGAACATCAGAGTTCAATGGTTTAACATTGTAACATGATGCACACAATTTATCAAATTCTTGTTGCCTAGATGGGGAAGTACCAATACAAAGAACATTAGCTCTAATTTTTTGTATCTGTGGTGCTATATGTTTCAAACCATCTTACACAACTAAGTTAATGACATGGCACACACATCGAATATGCAATAACTCACCAAAATAAGGAGACAAATTTCTTTTAAATAATGGAATTGAAGCAGTATTAGCAGCATGGTTGTAAAAAGTAATGCTAAAAACTTTATCAACAACTTCATAATCTCTAAAAACGCCCATAGTACTTTCAAAAATCTGTTCAGCATCATGAGGAAACTCCACTAAATGGAAAGCGATAATTTTTTTCCGCAAAGTCCAACTAGAGTCTATATAATGAGCATTCACACAAATATAACCACGATTATTTATACCAGACCACATATCAGAAATAATACCTATTGCACCAAGTCTAGCAAGTTCAGTAATCAATAAAATTCTATCTTCACTATGAGCTTTCTTCGTATCATTACAGGTTGTATTTCTAGAAACTTTAGCAAATAAAGGATTTAGGCAATTTTGGACAAAATATTCAAATCTAATATCATCACCAAAAGTAAATGGTTGTTCTACTGTAGCTACATAACAGGCCAGTCCATGTCTTATTTTTCTTTTGAATAAATGAAATTAGGCAAACTACTATCAGATTCACCACTAACTTTAACAATTTTTTTTTATGTTTACTTCTAATATGTCTACCATGCTGCCCTATGCCATGATCATTTAAGCAACTATAATTTATGCCACAATAATTGCATACAACCCTAGGTTGTATGTCAATACCATTTTTATCCTTGAAGTGTTGATCTATAGTGAAATGATTCCATACCCATGATGTGTGTTGCCTTTTCGCACCACTACGGCCTAAACTTGTAGGAGTCGAATCTGTTGGAGTTGAACTTGAAGGTCCTATTCCAGAGTGAACAATGTTTGAAGCAGCTTCACCTATAGACTCCATACCCTGTGGTGCAATAGGGTTTGGTGGTAGTTGATGGTGTTCATCATCAAAAGAGTCAAAGTGGGGGCTACGAGCATCTATCTGCAAAAATAAATAAATAAATAAAAATTTAGTCGAATGAAATCTAACTAAAAGACTAAAACCCTAGGATGCATTCGAATGAAAAAAAAAACGGATCTTACCAATACCAGATCGGATGAAATCGTTCTGAAACCCTACGATGCAATCGAAACCCAACTCGATCAAGAATGAAATCGATCTCAAACCCTAGGATGAAACCCAAATCGATTGTAGAATCTCAAACCCTAGGATGAAACCAAAATCAAGAATGAAATCGATCAAACCCTATAATCCCCCTTGTACAGTACTACAGGAGAGGTCAGTGACTGGATCAAACACCAAGACAAACTGGCTCATTTGACAGCTCTAGTTTAAACCACCAAATGTTAGGCAAAACATAAATTCCATAAAATGCTAACATAAAGACATTTAGCTTTGGAGATAACTGTAGGAGAGGTCAGTGCATTTGATGAATAGACAGTTGACCGACCCATAATAACTTGCACGTGGAAAGAAAAGTTACAATGGCCGCGTCAGAAATTGACATAATTCAATAACTGGGGCAAAACCCCACCGCAAAGGGGGGATTCTCGCGGAAGAACACAACAGAATTACGAGTACCCTAAGTAAGGGATACCCTGAACAAGGGAACCCCATTTGGTGGGAATTCACCTATCGCGACACCCTCAGTAAAGGGGATTGGCACGACGGAAAGAAATTAATACTTACACGCACATATATATCGAGCTCGCAACTGCACCTAGCTATAAGGCAGGGGCAGGGAAGTCATTACAAGTCTCGAAGAAGGTGCTAGTGCGAGCCAAATGGCTCGCGACCATCGCTAGCATCGCGGGAATAGGGGAGATACAAGTGGCTTGGTGGCTTTAAAAGAATAGGGATCGTCGCGATGGAATGGTCTGCACTAGATAAGCCGGGGGAATCTTCCTAATGGCCAGTGACGTTATCCACGTTGCCCAGGTATACAGAGAGAGCACGTGTCATCATATTATTGGGGAAATGTCTGCAGCCCAATGATTGGGTGCAGATCCCTATAAATATGGGACACTCCTTCACAAATTCTCATATAGATTGATTGATCCTCACGGAAACCCTAGAGGGAGAAAGTGATTCAGAGCTCTGGAATTCAAGAACATTGTTTTTGCTAGTACTCGCGAACTCATATTTCCCTCCTAGAGTTGTGACAGAGGAATGATGATAACCTAAAGGGGAATGGACTGAATACTGCTGCCTTCTCTCTTTGTGTATTTGGCCTAATCTTTCACCCATTTACACACTCTCTTACTTCTTGCTTAACCATTAGTTATTGTTTGCCTCTCCAAGTTAAATTTATTTGACTAACCAAGAACCTATCCTACATTTGGCGACTCCGCTGGGTAGGCTTTCATAGCTGATGGTTGTGACGAGAAGTAGTTGACAAATACAAGGTTCAACTTCCCGAAATCTTTTAAGTGCAGTAGAAACTCTTCGACAAAAAGCCATGGAAAATAATCCACCACTGTTAGAGGAGATTCATGAAGTTGATACTGCACAAATCCTTGATGCTAATGCAGAAACTCTATAGGACATTCATGGTGGCCAACAACAGATGCAGCAGAGCCAGACTCAGTTGCTCCTGGCTATAACACAACTGACTCAAGACGTGGTGGCTACCAGAGCTCCAGTAGCTCCCCAGTGCCCCCAACCTATCATTAAAAGTGCTTTTGTCAACTTTTACTCAAATCTGTTAGGTAATCCCCATAGTACTCTATACTTGGGGAGTGATAGGGCCAATCAACTCATAAGTAGAAGATTGACCAACACTCAGAGCCTAGCAATGGTCCAGGATGTCACTGATATGGAAATAAGAGATACCATGGGGGAGCTTAACCCCCATAAAGCACCTGGTCCTGATGGGTATAACGCTGGGTTTTTCCAAAAAGCTTGGCCCATTGTTGGCAAAGAGACCATCTCAGCAATTAAGAATTTCTTTAGATCTGGCCAACTTCTAGGTAAAGTTAATGCAACTGTGGTTGCTCTGGTCCCTAAAATCCCCAATCCTTCCAAGGTTGGCGATTTTAGACCTATCTCTTGCTGCAACACAATCTACAAGTGCATAGCTAGGATCTTGGCTAAAAGACTTCAGAATGCTCTCCCTTTACTCATTGATCCGGTCCAATCTGGATTTGTGAAGGGTAGGAGAATTGCTGATAACATTTTTCTAACCCAAGAACTAATGAGAGGATACCATAAATCCTCCCCTACTCCCAGATGCACATTGAAAGTTGATATCATGAAGGCATATGATAATGTGAGATGGGATTTTTTGTGGGATATTCTTAAGTCCATGAATTTTCATCCTAAAATGGTAAAGTGGTTACAAACTTGTGTAACTACGGCAAGTTATACCTTAAGTATAAATGGGGAATCAACTGGAAACATTAAGGGCAAAAGAGGCCTTAGACAGGGAGATCCACTCTCCTCCTACCTTTTTGTCATTGTTATGGAAGTTTTGACATGTATTTTGAAGGAAAAAGCTACTTACTCTGACTTTCAATTCCATTGGAGGTGCAGTAAAAATAAAATTATTAATCTTTGCTTTGCAGATGATCTCATGATTTTCTGCAAAGGTGAAATGTGTTCCATTAAGCATATTCATGCTTCCCTTGTTGAGTTTGAAGCCCTCTCAGATCTATCTCCTAGTCCTGGGAAGAGTAGTGCCTTCTTCTCTGGCGTTGACCACTCCACAAGAGAAGGCATTCTTAGCTTGCTTGGCTTTAAAGAAGGGGTTTTACCTGTTAAGTATCTTGGTGTCCCACTTCTCACCACCAAACTTAAACATGAGGATTGCAAAAACATGATTGCAAAAATTACAGCTAGAACCAAGACTTGGACTAATAGGGACTTAACCTATGCTGGTAGAGTACAATTGATTAAGAATGTACTGTTCTCCATGCAAACATAATGGTCTACCCTTTTCATCTTACCCAAAAAAGTCATTAAGGAAGTTGAATCTATACTTAGATCCTTTCTTTGGTCTGGCCCAGATCTTAAAAAATCTGGTGCTAAAGTCTCCTGGGAACATTTGTGTTCTCCCAAACAAGAGGGTGGCCTTGGATTCAAGTCCATCCAAATCTGGAACAAGGCTGGAGTGGCAAAGCATATATGGTTCCTTATTTCTGGTGGGGAACCGTCTATGTGGTGTCAATGGGTGAAATCGTATTTGCTCAAGGGCAAGAGTTTATGGGATGTCAAAGTTCATAGTAACCCCTCTTGGGTTTGGAGGAAGATTCTTAAGCTCAGGCCCATTGTTCACCCTCATATCAAAGTTTCCATTGGTAATGGCAAATCTACATCATTGTGGTTTGATAATTGGACCACTCTTGGTCCTCTTGTGCCTAGATATGGTCCTAGAGTAGTCTATGACTCTGGAATTCCAAAGGACGCTAGTGTCTCTCACATCGTGAGAGGCACCTCATGGGCCTTCCCCATCACTCAGACATTTGATCTTAATGAAATTAGGGATAATCTTATTTCCCTCCCTATTCCTAGTAGGGATTTGGACGACCAGCATGTTTGGACACTTAATTCCAATGGGAAGTTTACTATATCATCGCTATGGCACCATCTTAGAACATCCTTCCCTAAGGTCCCTTGGAACAAGAGCATTTGGTATCCTGGGCACATTCCCAAGTGTAGTTTTATTGTCTGGATTGCCATCCAACATAGACTCTACACTGAGGACAAGTTAGTGCTATTTGGTACTAAATATGTGTCTTGTTGTTCACTATGTTCTGGCAGTGAAAGCCATAACCACTTGTTCTTTAACTGTCCCTTTACTAGCCAGGTTTGGGATCAAGTCCTATCCTTCTCTCACACTAGATGGGCCCCTAGGTCGTGGGATAATTGGGTTGCTCATATCTCTACAATCAAAGGAAAGAATCTTAATCACTTCTAATCAAACTGGCTTTCACTACAACAATTTACCAAATTTGGATAGAGAGAAATCTACGTAAATTCCAAAGCAAAGCAAGTCCAATATCTGTGGTGGTTGGTAAAATTCATTCAATGGTGAGATACTGATTGCTATCCCTTGAAAAACTTCCTAAAGGGAACCAGTCAAGGCTCCTTGCAAATTGGGGCATAGACTGAATTGTGTGGTTTATCTGTGATATGATTTCACCTTGTTTGATGGTTTCAGGTTTCATTTCTAAACAGCTCTCCCTTGCATCAGGATATAGATCCAGTGATTCAAAATAACCAGCTCCTATAGCATGTGGACAGTTTGCTGAATTTGGAAGTTATTCTTAGGTTCCATTCCAAAACAGCGTATGCAGATCCTGCTCTTGGCCATCTAATTATACTTCTATTATCAGGTATACTACCCTACTCTTTTCTTTGCATTGCATTGGTTGTTGCAATCTGGAGATATGGATAGTTTGAGATACATTTGAGTATTGTGTTTGGATGGTTTGATTATTCCATTGAGTTGTGTGTTTCACTATATTGGAGAGCCCAATGTGAGTGTGAGTTTGAGCATCTGAGTCCTTTTGAGAGAGGAGATAATAGCTAGTGGGGGAGTTTGGCGAGGGCAAGTTGAGAGAGCTTGGACCTTTTAGAGAGGGTATTGAAGAGTGAGATTTCGAGTGCGTAGTAGGGTGGGCCTGTATACATTTTAGGATGAATTGACTGTTCACATTGAGCTTGTAACGACCCGGATTTTAGCCCAATTTTTTTTTTTTTTGAAATAGTTTTATTAATAAAATTTAGTAATGGTTGGATTTATTTTTAATTTTTTTGTGATTTAGTGGTCCTAATCCCATTACACTATCCGGTTACCCAAACCAAAAATTCTAAACTCCATTTACTTCCCAACTAAACCCAAAACCCATACACATCAAATTCAAATTTCCATCCCACATATCCATCACTCTTGTTTAGCCATTTTTGGCCATCCCTTTATTCCATCCAATTAGAGCTTAACACACCCCTATAACACATTCCTCTAACCCATGGTTATAAGCCTCACTCTCACACCTCTTTACCCATGAGATTTGAGCTTAATTTACCACCCATTTTATTACCTTTCCCCCTTCTTAAATTTTTTCGGTAGAAGCAAGAGAAAGATAGATAGATTCTGGAAAAGAAGAAGAAAGGAGGAGAAGAAGAGAAAAAGAGGAGAGAGAGATCACCACCACCATTTCCATTTTCGTCCATTATCACGTACCCCTTTTTACAGCCGATTTTCTCAGAGTTCCAATTGTTTTTAGTATTTGACTTCTAAATGAAAGTTGTAGAGGACGTCGAGTACTTCAATTTTGATATAAGAATCACCCAAATCGGTTGAGTTTTGAGTGAGATATAGCCATCCAAAGTTCAGTAAAAATCTCGGGTAAATTTCCAGACAGCTCACTGACCTTTCACAAATCGCCATCTTTCTCGTTGTTAAAGCGGATTTCGGGTTTAGGTTCCTTCACGAAGATTGTAGAGCACTTCGAGAGCTTCATTTTAGACACAAGAATTACGTGAAACGGTTGAAGTTTGACTGCTCTTTTGCTGTCCGAAGTTCAGTCCATTCAACGAGACCAAGGCCCATCCAAATCACTCCGGTTTAGCTTAATCTTCGGAAGAGAGGTAGGTTACATCCTACTCAACCCATTGATATATAATACGTTGATTTTCGTTGAGTAGAAACAAAACCCGAGCGTTTCGATCGTTGATGAGCAGTGTATATGCGGTTTTGAACTTCTGAGCTACTGGGTCACGTCCAAACCATTTCAAATCCAACTTTTCCTGTGATAGAAATGTAGTTCATGTTCTTACAAACGTTTTGATATATTATACGTAAAGTTTCATTTTGTATAGACAAAACCCGGACGTCTCGATCGACGGAGCGCATGTCTACCATCCCACTCGGTAGAACACACCAACCATGTAGTGTATATTTTTCTCTCGGTCCAACCCCGGCCATTTTTTATTTTATTTTATTTTTTTACATCCTGACTTTGCTAATGCTCACTTCCTGACCTTAATAGTTTTGAACTCTATGATTAATGACGTAATTATGGAACATCATCTACTTCTATATACTGTTATTCCACATGTTTCATTCTTAGTGTATCATTTGAGTTTATCATGCTTGTTTAAATGTAAATTTTTGTACATTTGTCATGTAAATTTTGTCAGTACATGATAACTTAGTCGGACACATTTGGTTCATGGGTGGGTTTACGATTTGGAGATTTACATGTGGATGTAAATTGAAAAGTAATGAAAAATGAAAAGGTGTGAAAATATTGTTGAGCTGACGAGCTGTGGTTCCGGGGGTGACCGGAGTGGGCCCCGGACGGATGAACATTTTGAATACGAAACCCTAGATAGGACATGGTGGTGATTGACTCTCAAGAATGGTCGGGCTCTAAGGGTGGCACTGTGCTTGCGTCGCAGCCCGGGGATGAGTTGTGGGGCCGCACTCCCGGTGAATCTTGTTTATCATGCCTTGGGGTCATGGAAGTGGTACTCGGGTATATAACCCAGGTTCTCTGTCCGGATCTTGCAAGGGGGAGTCGAATCACACCAGTTGCCCTATGCTAGAGGTTGGAGGGTAGGATGGATCTCGTGGTTGAGAATCCTAGATGACACGTAGGTAAATGACTAGTAATTAATCAGTAATGTTATTCGTTTATTATGCATGTTTATCTGTTAGATACATGGGGTTAAGTATTGTAGGATATTCCTATTGGGCTTTTTAAGCTCACGGGTACTTGTACCGCGGTGATTTATCACCAGGTAATGAAGACGGAGCTGAGGGACCGTGCAAGCAGGCAAATTTCAACACTGCTGAGGAGAAAGCCAACGAGCCTTGGTTTCCGTATGCTTAGTCGTTCTGAACAAAATTAGTGGACTACATTTTGAAAGCTGCAAGTCTTATTGAAAATTTTAATATTTTGACAGTTTAACTTTAATTCGATATGGTTGTAAAACTATAACAATTGCTTTCGGTACGGTTTTATGATGGATTATGGAATCTTTTTGTGAAATTGCCTTTTAAATTTATTTTAACGTTTCCGAAAAATCGGGGCGTTACAGAGCTTGCTGTCCAGATCAACGGTAATTGTGATTTGCTAATGATGGCATGTAACTTGATCTTGTGTACTGCAATCTATTGCAATAAGTGTGTTTGTCCAGATTTACAGGGGCATGTGTTTGCCCAGATTGTAGTTGCTGCTCTATTGTTACTCCTATTGCTGCTGTCCGAATTGTGTGCACTTGTATCTATGCTAGCTGTCCAGATTTACCAATTCGGGTACTGCTCAGGGTTTAAGATTAATCTGTGAAGTTGCTCCAGTAATGTTGTCCACTGTATTGGGATACTTATTACTGTCACCGTGTTGGGCATGCCAAAATATGATTTTATCATGGTTATGTTCAACCCGATTGGTATCATGCTGTTTAGTTTTCTGCAAGTTAAACCGAGGGGTGTGTCCCTTTAATAGCTCATCAGCTTATCCTTGGGGGGCTGTCCCTTGGAAAGTGTGATACCCTTTGGGAGGAGGGTGTCCTCCCCATCTTGTCTTGTTCTCATTCTCTAGGTTTTTTCTGCCATAGTACAACCCAGTTTTTCTCTAGTTATAGCTTTATTTGTTGGACTTGGCAGCCCCTGTTGGGCCCTTCTCACCTTTACAGTTAGTTGCGTGCTCTCCTGGGCCTAGCCATGTCTGAACCATTCCCCATATAGCAACTTATTTGCTATACCATCCATATTGATCCTATCCAGCTTGATCCTTCTTGCTGCAATGTGTTCATCTGCTCACGAGTATGAGGTTTTCCTTGTAATGTCAGGTGCATCCCATTTGCTTATCAGAAGGGGGGTGTCCTCTGATCCATCATTTGCTTGTTATTGTTTCCTTTGAGTAGGAATACATTTACACTCTTTTTGTATTAGACGTTCCATAGTTTTATCTCCCACCTACTGTAGCCTTCTGGCCATCCCGTTTTCCTTATCTTTTCTTTGTTTTGTTTTGTTTTGTCCTCCCTGGGGGATGCCCCCTTGTAGGCTGTATATTCATTTAGCCTCTTTTATTTTCAAGCTTGGTTTACCGGAAAAAAACCTGGGAGGCCAAGCCCCACAAGTGGTAAATATGCCTGGGGTGTCGCTCCTGCTGCACCTCCAGCCCCACCACGAAATGTCAACAATCCACCTCTTGTGGTATCACCAGTCCCGGCACCAGGTACCCCAACTGCTGGTGGGATAGTTGCAGGGCCTCAGCCACAAGGGTTCCTTACTCTTGCAGATGTACAAGCACTGTTTCAACAAGAAAAAGCTAAGGCAACCTTACCCACACTGCCTAGCCCTGAAATCCAACCGCCATACCCTGCTACGATAATGGCGATGCCATATGCAGAAGGGTATGTCCCTCGAAAGTTAAGTTTGATGGAAAAAAAGGTAGTGCCCAAGATCACGTTCATCATTTCATTGAGACGTTGGGGGTACATTCTCAAGACGTCAATCTACGCTTGCGAGAATTCTCTAAGTCTCTGACTTCTAGAGCTTATACATGGTATGTCAACTTGAAGCCTCACTCTGTAAACACTTGGGAGGAAATGGTGAATCTGTTATACACTAAATTCTTCCAAGTGACAAAGAAGATAACATCCTTGAACCTCATGAATGAGAAGTAGAAGCTAACAGAGGATATTGTTGATTTCATCAAATGATTTCAAGATAAAGCGGTCCAATGTCATGAGCCAGTCCCTGAGAGATGCTTGGTCAAAATCTGCCTGCTTGGGATGATAAAGGAATATAGGAAGCACCTCATCAACGGAAAATATCAAACGTTTTCTGCTTTAATGGAAGCCGCATTCAATCTTCGCGGTACCATTGATATAGAGATACCAAAACCTACATGGAAAACCAAAAGTGGAGGGGTTGCTTCTGCGGCCTCCGCGCAACCCTCGCGTAAGCCACAGGGGTGATGGAAACCCCAAGAGGAGAAGTAAACCTTTCACAGATTACAAGGAGCGAGCAAGAGACGCTGCTTCATACCCTTGCAGCATCGAAGAGGTCAAAGATCTTGTTAACGCGTGGGTCGCGGATGGGTGTTTGAAGTTTCCAGAGGTTGAAGTCCAGCCCACTCAGTAGGATCGCGCTAACCCCAGGTACTGTGTCTTTCACAAAAAAGTACAGCATCCCACGAGTGACTGTTGGACCTTCAAGGAGATTTTCAAAAGGAAGCAAGATAACAACGAACTGAGAGTTGGAGTAAACATGGATGTGCGCAAGAGACCCTATCCTCAGCATGAGCGAGGGGTCGCGATAGCAGAGTGCTATGAAGGTGGATATTATGCCTTTATGTACGAAATGGAGGATGAAGCTGAGGAAGCCTACATGACTTCTTTCTACGACCACATAGAAGAGATCGCGAGCTACGATCACCCTACCGTGGAAGTGAGCGTGGATGAAGGACCCAAGATTTTGTCTAAAAGCCATAAGTTCAAAACTTTCTTTGATGGGTTTGGGTTTACCCCTACCATCAGACTCAAAATGACGAAAACAATACCGGAAATTGGTAATGAGGGCCAAGAAGCATGTGTGGCAGAGGGGGGTTCTATCGCGAGGACAATTCGCGAAGACTCCAACACCATCTCATTCTCAGATGCAGACAGGAGGGTACCATTTCCCCATATCATGCCTTTGTTTGTCACTGCTCACAAAAATGGCATAGAGTTTAAATGGGCTTTTTTGGATGGAGGGGCATTGATCAACATCATGCCCCTCGAGACGATAAAGAAGTTAGGAATCCCAGAGCCGCGAATCATTAAGTCATTGGTGGGAATAGTTAGTTTTGGAGGGGAAAAGAAGCCCTCTATGGGATACATCGTGTTAGACCTCGTTGTTGGGCCCATTCGCGCGCCAACAAAATTTCACATTATTGATGGTCAGACCAACTATCACATAATCTTGTGGCGGTCTTGGATGCACAAGTACGCGGTGGTCCCGTCAAGCTATCACCAGTGCTTTAAGGGCATCTGGGTTGGGAAGAAGGTCACCATAGCGGCCACTGAGAAGCCCTTTGAAGCTTGCGAGGCTCATCTTTCTGATGCAGTGTACTTTTCTGAGGTCGAGGAGGCCTATGAGGCTGTAATTGCAAACCTGTTGGAGTAAAGATTTCAAGATGGGAGGATATCAAAAGGGAACCATCAGAACCAGTTGTCACGAAGCGCACCGCGGTGTTTGATAGATTGACCCCTCACAAAATCACAAAGACTAGCGAAGGGGGGAGAATCGTGTATCACTGATGACGGTGTGAGGGGTCAGTTAGCGTCTATGAAGCTTCTGACCCCCGCGATATAGAAGGAATAGGAGAGGAGCCCGAGATGATCCAGAAACCCGAACCAGCTCCCGAGTATATGCAAGATGGACCCAAGCCTCAGCCTAAGGAGCTTAAGGAAGTTAATTTAAGAGTTGGAGAAGGGGCTGCGAGGTCTGTCTTTATCAGTAAGGCTATGGAGCCTGAGGCTCGAGCTGGAATGGTGGCTTTGCTTCGCAAATATAGCGATGTGTTTGCTTGGCACTACGATGAGATGCATGGCCTGGACCCAGGACTCGTGAGCCACCACCTTGACGTATTCCCAAACTCCAAACCTATGAAGCAGCCTCATCGTAAGTACCTCCTAGATTTAGAGGAGAAGATCAAGGAAGAAGTGGAGAAGCTTAGGGGTGCTGGGTTTATTCGCCCAATTCAGTACCCCACATGGCTGTGAAATATTGTGCCCGTGAAGAAGAAGAATGGCCAAATTACGTTCTGCGAGGACTATCGCAACCTTAACAAGGCTTGTCCAAAGGATGAAATGCCATTGCCTCATATTGACAGATTGGTTGATATCACCGCTGGCCATGAAATGTTCTCCTTCATGGATGGCTTCAATGGATATAACCAAATCAAAATGGCACCTGAGGACGCAGAAAAGAGGGCTTTTCTGACCCCTTTGGGGAATTTTTACTATACTGTAATGCCATTTGGGCTTAAGAATGCTGGCATGACCTATGACCGAGCAATGACGCCAATTTTTCATGATATATGATTCACCATTTAGTGGAGGTTTACGTTGATGATCTGGTCGTGAAGTCAAAGTACAAGACAGCGCACCTGCGCGACCTCGAAGGGGTGTTCAAAAGATGCAGGAAGTTCAGCATGCGAATGAATCCTCTTAAGTGTGCATTTGGGGTCGTGTCGAGAAAGTTTTAGGGTTTTCTAGTACACAGACATGGGATCGATGTAGATGAATCCAAGATCCATTCCATCACGAGCATGCCTCCTCATTCTCAGAGATCCCTTAAGGGATTTTTGGAAAAAGTTTCTTGTTTAAGAAGATTTATCCCTGCTTTGGCAGAAATTATTGCGCCACTGGGCGATTTATTGAAGGAGAAGGCAGAGTTCGAATAGAAGGACAAACACCAGTTGGCCTTTGAGAGGGTCAAAGCAGTTTTAGCCTCACAACAGACGATGCTTTCTCCACAAAAGGGCAAGCCATTGATTCTGTATCTAACATCTACCGCGAGGTCAACTGGAGCATTGTTTGCCCAGGAGGTGGAAGGTGCCGAGCGACCGGTGTACTATATCAGTAGAAAAGTGCAAGGAGCAAAGGAACGTTACACTCCTATTGAACGCCATTGCTTGGCACTTGTCTTCACGTCACAGAAGCTCAGGCACTACTTCTTGTCGTTCAAAATTCAGCTCGTAACTAAAAATGATCCAATAAGGTACCTTCTTTCTCTCCTTGTCCTTACTAGAAGGGCTGCGAGGTGGCTTCTAGCTCTCGCAGAGTTCGAAATAGTTTGCACGGCACCACGAGCTATCAAATGCCAGGCACTCACAGACCTAGCCCAGTTTCCCAGTGGGGAGTGTGAACCATTGGAAGAATTAGTACCAGGTGACGATTTCGAAGCATTAGTGGCTAGCCCTGAGCAAGAAAACTGGACCCTAAGCTTCAATGGGGCAACAGGAGGCAATTCAGCTGGGGCAGGTGTCACGTTGCAAAGTGATAGTGACGCGAAGGAATACTTGTCATACAAACTTGCATTCTAGGGCTCTAACAATGAAGCTGAGTACGAGGCACTTATTCTGGGATTGCTCGTGGCCAAAGAAAAGGGAATCAAAAGGCTCAGAATTGTGGGGGATTCAAAACTAATAATTCTGCAAAGCAAAGGTGTTTACGCCCTAAAAGACGCTAATCTCACGCCGTACAGGGCAACTGTTCAAAGACTTAGGGATTACTTTGATGATATTAGCATCATTCATAAACCAAGGTCTGAGAACAGATTCCCTGATGCGTTGGCTACTTTGGGCACTAAGATAGAGTTTGAAGGAGACACAGTGGCCATTGAGATCACGAAAAAGACTGAACCCTCATTTATTGAAGAAGAAATTCATGACAACGATAAGGATTGGCGCGAGCCCTTGAAAACCCAGATCACGACAGGAAATGGAGAAATCCCCATCATGACCATCTCGCAATTCACCGTTCTAAAAGGAGAATTATACTTTCGCGGCCCTTAGGGGTGGCTTGCGAGGTGCATTGGTAATACAGAGGTGCAGGAGAAATTGAGTGAGATTCACGAAAAGACTTGTGGGGAGAATGACATCGCGCTGTACAGGAGAATTCAACGCCAAGGCTATTACTGGCCTACAATGAAGAACGATGCCGCGACCATGCTTAGAGAATGCCCCAACTGACTCCATGGAGTGAAGAGACAAATTGGAGGCAAAAATATATTGACTATCTAAAAGAAGGGGCCCTCCCTGTGGATCGCGACAATATTCAAGAAGTACAGCGTTGCAAGAAGAGGTTATTTATCAAAGATGGTCAGTTGTACAGTAGGGCTCTTGATCACATCCCCCTGAAGTGCTTGTCCAACAATGAAGCAGAGGAAGTCCTGCACAAAGCTCATGAGATGGAGCACCAGGGAGGAAGGAAGTTGTATGAGCAAATCACCCATTTGGGTTACTACTGGCCAAGGATGGAAGGAGATTGCAAGAACCATGTTCGTAGGTGTCACGCGTGCCAGAAGCATGGAGATAGGGTAAATGCACCTTCTGTTGAGCTCCATCACATTCGAGCACCCTACCACTTTCACACGTGGGCGATGGATCTAATTGGCCCTATCCACCCCTCCTCGCGAGGGAATTAGTGGATCCTGGTGGCAATTGAGGTCACTACAAAATGGGTAGAGGTGGTGCCTATGAAACGCGCAACTGGTGACGCGGTGGCAAATTTCATCAAGGAAAACATAATTTGCAGATTTGAATTCCAAAAGTGATCCTCTCTGACAATGGAACCCCTTTCGTAAACAAACAGGTGAGGCAGTTGCTCGCGTCCTATGGGATTAATCAGAAAACCTCAACGCCTCATTATCCTCAGGGAAATGGGCAGGCGGAGGCTACCAACAAGTCCATTATTAGGATTTTGAGCAACATTTGGATGAGAAAGGAGGAACTTGGGCTGAACACCTCCCTATAGCTTTGTGGGCATACAAAACGGCTAAGAGAAAGTCTACGCGGATGAGCCCCTTCAGTTTGGTATACGGTGCATCAACGGTGTTGCCCATGGAGATAAGTGTGCCTTCTGCACGTCTCGCGCTATCCACGGAAATAACTGAAGGGGAGCGAAGGGTTGATCTCGAGGCAATAGAGGAAAGAAGGGAGGTCGCGGCAGAGAATCAAGAGAAATACTGGCAGTCTGTGGCCAAGTACTACAACAAGGGTGTACTCGCAAGGGAGTTTAAGGTTGGTGACTTGGTCTTGAAATCAGTCCCTAGGGTCATGCAAAATCTGAAGCTCCCAAAATTCACGCCAAAGTGGGAAGGTCCCTATGAAGTGATCAAGGCCGCTGAAAGTGGGCAATACAGGCTCGCGAGAGTCAGCGATGGATTCCTCACTGGACCAATTAACGCAAAGTAAATCAAGAAATATTACCCTTGTTAGGGATTTGTTTTGAAGTAAGTTGATTTGTTTATGTTTCGAATCATTTCTTATTTTAATTTTGCTCGTTCGCAACTAGATGTAATCCAGGGTTGTTGATTTATGATCCCTTGGAAGAAATTATATGGTTGAAATTAGGAATGAGAATGCTATCCCTTTTGTTTCAAAAATTGTGTTCTACAAGTGATGTTTTATTATTCATTTGAACATGATAGGAATATAATAAAGGAAAATGATAGAGTAAATTAGCCACCCATAGTGGTGACCTCGCGGCACAAAATTGTATTAGCACAGGGGGAAATTTCCCCTTTCGCGGAGTAAAGAAGTACGAAACAAGATACTGACTCACGCTTAAGGCCTTTGAATGTTGTGAATAAGAATGGGTACCAAAGTGAATTTCTCTTTGGAATATTAACTTTAAAGTTGGAAAACCCTCGCGACGGCCATCTTCCATGATTAAATGGAATTCTTAATATGATTGGATATTAAGACCCTAAAAGGGAATTGGTACAGTGGTGGTTACAGTGTTACGAGTAACACGAACTGGTGTTAACTAGAATAAGGAATCTCAAATCGTTGTAAATAAAAAAGGGAAAACAGAAGTAATGAATGGCTTAAGAAGATAGCCATATCATTAACCCTCGCGACGATGAAAAAAAAAAAGTGATGCCTAGCCCTAGAAAGTTGAACGTTAGTTGGGTACACATGGTAGTCATAACAGCAACTCATAGATAAATTACTTAGACGAACAAAGAAATGCTGCATTGAAAGATACATTTCATTCACGTCTTGGTCATGAGTACAAAATTGTTGCCCAATGGGCATTTACACTGGCTAAAAAAAAAGAGAGAAGAAGAAAAGAGAAAAGCCTAGCTACTCGCTAAGTCTCTGAGCAAGTAAATCAATCTGCGGAAGAATAGGCTCTTCATCACTCAGCGTCACCTTTGGGGCGGCCTCCAGAGCCTGGTGTTCTTTGAGGACTTGCTTCTAGCATGGAGATTTTCTCCTTAGCTTCAGTTATCAATTGTTCATATTAAGCCTTTGCTTCCGCGATCTGCGCTTCACTCTGTTGAATCTTGAAAAGGCTCGTGAATAATGTCTTCGTCGAGCGGACCTTGTCTAAGTATTCGCGAAGCCACCCAAGGTCTATCCCGAACACCTCCATGTCTTTAATGGAAGAAATAACGTCCTCGTACTTCTCTTAGGTGAAATCTTTCACTTTCATCGCCTGCAAGCACATCACCATCTCAGCGAGCAAGTCGAAGAGTGTACCACCCACGAGACGGCCAATGGAGTAGTTAGCAAAAGTCTAAGGATATTGTTTCTCCAAGATGCGAAGGATAGGGGCACTAATAGTCCTAATCCTCCATTGATGATCACCCTCTGAATCAGACAGCAGGGAATACTTGGGGGGCACAGAGCTGGATACTTCTTGCTAGGTCTGGTGCTGAACCACGTTCCCCTGATTCTCTGGAAGCTCCTCGCGCTGGCTATCATCTGTGAGATGTAGCTCTAAGTCAGAAGGATGGCTTGATATTAGCAATTTAGAGGAAGTGAGCTCTGAGGCATAATCACCTTTCGAGGAGAAAAATGGAAGAGGGAAAATGTCCCCAATTCCTACAAAAATGTCACTGCTGGACTTACCTCTGGAGTCTTCATTGTCTTCTTCGTTGTCCTCGCCAAGGTCATCCATCTCAGAGCTGTAATTGACGGTTGATCCCGGAATGACCTTGGAGGAAAGGGCGTCCTTCTCAGCAGAAAAGGGTATCTCTATGATTGAAGCATCACGAGGGGGAGATCGCGTTCTGTCTCGTGGAGAAAATGAAGAAGTTGTAGCAGCTTGAAATTTCTTCTTCATCCTCGATTCAGAACCACCCTCAGCAAGGCTTATATCGAATGGAGGAGGTTCTAGCCCAGGGGACCTCGCTGGAGATTCAATTTCCTCCGCGGGCTCTGCATTCATGCACTCTGTTTCTTTTTCAGAACCCTCCACCTCCTATATTTCTTGCATCTCCATAGGCTTAGCCTCTGCACCACTACCAGAAGTACCCATATCCTCAGAACCCTCTAATGGTGTATCCCCAGCCACTTGCTCCACCGCTGCCTTGGCGATATCGCTTGCAACATCTAGAGCGTTAAAGGCATCAATTTGTCTAACCTTTGAGCCTGCAACGTTGTCCACCACAGCACCTAAATCTGGAACATTATGATGTTGTCCCTTAGCAGGGCTGAGAACTGCTCCTTCATTTCTAGAGCTCGCGTCTACCCTGTAAGGACTTGTAATTTCATATAATTTTTTCTAAAATAATGTTGGGGAAGTGTGAGGAAATGAAAATAGAGTAATACAGGGTCAATGTGAAGTTAGTATTGCATTTGGGTCTTTGTGAGATGCATTATGAACATGAGGGGTGTAAGTGTGATTTGTGGGAGTGCATATAGATATGTGTGGCTGATTTTTTTTCAAGCAAAAACTCATCCTCTTCCTCCCAAAATAGGCAGCCATTCTCTCTCTCTAACCCTCCATAGCTCTTCATCTTCTCCCTCAAACTTCCTCCAAAATCTCACAAAAACCACCCAACTCTTGCACAAATTCTTCATCTACACACCTTTGGAGCTTGGTGTCTCCTAGCTTTGTCATTGGGAAAGCTCAATTTGGTGATTTTTAGAGTTGGGAAGCTTGGGTTTGGAATCAACTTTGATCTAGAGCTTGTCTTCACTTGAGGTAGGGAACAACATTCTACCTTCTCTAAGTGTATGTTGAATGAATTAATGCATTACTCTTGTTATTGCTCCTAAATTTTCATTTCACTTGTTTGTCACCATGGAAGTTGAGTTTGGAGTTGATTGAGTTTGGGTTTTGTATGTTTAGTTGATCAATCCATAAATTGATTGTTGATATGTCTCTCTCTCTTGATTAGTTGTGTTTTGGAACCTCATTTTTGCCTTGGATTGAAGCCCCATTCATTTGGAACAAGCTATCAAAATTTCACTCGAAACCCGTTTGGATCGATCCAAACATATGTTGGATCGATCCGAAACAGTCTGTTGGTGTTTTGAACCATCTTGGATCGATCCAAAGTTGTTCGGATCGATCCAAAACCTTTTGTTTGCTTTTGGACCATTTTGGATCGATCCAAAGTTGTTCGGATCGATCCAAAACCTTCTGTTGGCTCCTGGACCATTTTGGATCGATCCAAAGGTGTTTGGATCGATCCAGACTCCTCTTGTTCAGGCAGATTATTGAACCAACTTCGCGGGCACGCCCCGGCTTCGTCCGAACTCCGATTGAGGTGATTCTTGAACCGTTGGAAAGCTCTATGAGTCTACTTTCAAACCCAATTGGTCTCATATTCATACCCTTTTTATTTTGAGAGAAATGTGCTTTTTACTATCAGCGTGTTGCATTTTCTTGAGATTTATAGCTCCATTTTCATGTTCCATCGCTCCGGGCCCTCATTGGCCATTTCAAAGCTTCTTGAATTGACGTCTAAGCTTCGGTAACCTATCATGGTGCATTTTATGTTTTGTTTTGGTTGTCTTGGTTTCTCACGTACATTGGATACGTGTTAATTTGACCATCACCGACACATTTTGAGTTTTTGAACAAAGATGATTGTGTGAATGTTTTGGACACTTGTGAAAGGGTATTGTGATACGTGAATCGGCTTTGGGCACTAAGTTGAACTTATGTGTTGATAAATGGTTATGTAAATGTGAAATATGTGACACGGGGCCCGAAAGGGTACGCCCGGAGTGACACGGGGCCCGAAAGGGTACGCCCGGAGTGACACGGGGCCCGAAAGGGTATGCCCGGAGTGACACGGGGCCTTTATGGTATGCCCGGAGTGACACGGGGCCTATATGGCATGCCCGGAGAATAAACGAATGATTAAAAGAAAAAGGATGTGTATGATAAATGTGAAGGATACTTGGATTATTTTAGATGTTTTGGGTATTTGTGAAGTATTGTGCAATGAAATGCTTGTGTAAATGACTGTGTTTTGAGGGGAATAAACCCACGACACGAAATGTAACATTTACGAGGAAACATATGGACACTTGGGTTTGGTTAGGTCTTTGGGGCATCTCCTAGACACTTCATCATCAATTTGATCTATCTTGGTCCACTTTAGCTTACTCATTCTTATGTACCACATCATCATGTGCATCTTTCATTCTCTATACCCTTAGTGTTGGTAGAAAAGTTTCCTACGAGCTAGTGAGCTCACCCTATCTTCCCCAGGTACTCGGCAAGGCACATGATTGGGATGCTTGACGTGTGGATGCATAGCATGAAGCTTACTTTGCATGGAGTTATTTCATCCTCTCCATAGTTTACTATATTTTTGGGAGATGATTTTGTAACTTCTATATCTTTAATCTTTTGACAACCCAATATATGTAATAACTTTATTTATTGTTGGAACTAAAGTACTGGGGTCCAGATACCTTGATGAGAGACACGTAGACTCATAAATTTGGAAACTGTACTTTGACTTTGACTATTCTATGGAGATATGTTTGACTGTGATCCATCCTACGTGGATACTCTTTATATTTTGGTTATTAAAGTTGAGGGCGTGACAACTTGGTATCAGAGCATTAGGTTTGAAAACCTAGGAACCGTGGGGAGACTCTAAGTCTCGGGGTTTAAAACCATTGCATAAAATTTTTACTAAGTCATTTTCTTTTCATACATTGTGTGTGCTTGTGTGACATTCATGAACGCTAAGCATCGTGGAACATCTTGATAGTATAAATTACCATCTAGTGGAGTTGTATACCTGTGTTGGGAAGCGTTAGAGGGTTGGACCTCGTATGAGATTGTGTTGATTTTGATGATGAATCTTTCTTTCTTATATTCTTATTAGAGAGATGGCACCAAAGAGAAAAGCTACTCGTGCTAGGGGTGCTATGGGGGGATGAACCACTAGGCGTGGTCGGGGCGGTAGGGTGCAAGATGAGGCTAGTGTTCATGACGAAAGGGCGGAGATTGAGGTGACTCAACCGGGGGAAACCGAAAATCGGGATGAGCGACAAACAAAGGCTAGACACGATGGGCGTGAGCAAGAAGTTAATCAAACCGGCCAATTAGCGGCCGAAATCGTGGCGGCCCTTGCGGCCCAAAACCTTTTGAAAACACCATCTACGGGTTCGGACGCTAGGAATGCATGAAAGATTTTCGTCGTATGGATGCACCGACGTTCGATGGGGATACTAGTGACCCACTTAGGCCGAACCATTGGCTTGCAGGCATTCGTAAGCTTTTCAATGCGCTAGGAATCAACGATGACACAACTCGGGTAAATCTTGTGGCTTGTCAATTGACTAAACAGGCGAATGAGTGGTGGGATTCGGTTTTGGCACTTAGGAAGGATACACGGAAATTGGATAGGTTGGCACGGGGCGTGGAGGAACCAGATGTTGAGAACATGACGTGGGCCGAGTTCGAAGCAATCTTTGAGGCTCAATACTTTCCGGAATCACTTAAGGACCAATTTAGGGACCAATTTGAGAACTTAAAGAAAGGGGACGCGCCTATTTCGGAGTACTCCATGAGATTCCAACAACTATCACGTTTCGCGCCGGAATTGGTTAACACCGAGGAGGGAAAGTGTAAGAGATTCTTGAAAGGGTTGGAGGATCCACTTAGGAGCCTAGTGATTGCATCGCGTTGCAAGACTTTTGCCGAGATGGTAGAGACGGCTAGGACGCTTGAAGTTTCGAGTGGAGCATCGAGTGGGGCGAAGAAAGAAGTAGCTAGGTCGACACAAACCACCACTGGTGCACCGTCGGGTTATTATGGAGGGCAAGGGCATAAGAGGTCTCGGGATCAGTTCCAAACTTCGCATGGTCAATCGGGTATTCGGGTACCATCTTCTTCGAGCTCTCGGGGTGGTTCGGCTCGACCACCGTTGGTGTGTCACCAATGTAACCGTGTCGGTCACGTTCGTGCCTATTGTCCTTTCCTTCCGGGTTCTCATTCTCAAGGCGCTCAATTTTCGGGTACTTGTTTTTCTTGTGGGAAAACGGGGCATGTAGCGAGGAATTGTACACGGGGAGGTGGAGCACGTAGTGGGTCTGGGTTTGTTCAGCAGTTGAGGGGTGGTCACAGTTTCAGTCGAGGTTCACACGGCCAGTCTCAGTTCAGACAGGGTGCTACCGTGCAGGGTCAGCGGTTTATTGAGCGGGGTGCGAGTTCTTCGGCACCGAGTCAGGGTTCTGTTCAGAGAGGTGGGCACACGCAGAGTCAGACAGTTCCGGGGAGAGCCTATCATATCACCGCTTCCACACCTTTGCCACCACCTACGACTTCTCAGGTTCTGGAGGCTTCGGTTGTGAGGGGTACGTTTCTCCTCTTCAACTCATTTGCTAAGGTTTTATTTGATTCGGGCGCATCGCATTCGTTCATTGCTTCTTCATTTGTGGGTGCGTTGGAGTTAGAAACCGATAGTTTGCATCCTCCATTGTTTGTTGATACTCCATTGGGCGGTAGGGCACCACTTGACCGTATTTGTCGGGGTTGTGAGTTGGTCATTCTTGATCGCCAGTTTGTGTTTGATTTCATTGTACTAGACATGTCCGGGTTCGATATTATATTGGGTATGGATTGGTTATCCACGTATCACGCTACCATCGATTGCTATAAGCGTCGGGTCCGCATTTGTACACCGGAGGGAGGTTGTTTTGAATTCTTTGGGGAACGTCGGGAATCGATTGAGCCGTACTTGTGTGATCCGCGGGATGGGGAATCCATTTCATGCTTATTGGCTAGTCTGACCCTAGATGAGGACTTATCTATGCGCGGGGAATTGCCAAGGGTAGTTTGTGATTTCCCGGATGTATTTCCGGAGGAGTTACCGGGCTTGCCACCCGATAGGGAGATCGAATTCGTGATAGATTTGTTACCAGGCTCCGCACCAATTTCCATGCCTCCATATCGCTTTGCACCGGCCGAGTTGAGAGAACTTAAAACGCAACTTCAAGAATTACAAGATTTAGGCTTTATTCGACCAAGCACGTCACCGTGGGGAGCACCGGCTCTATTTGCGCAAAAGAAAGATGGGTCGCTTCGCCTATGCATTGATTACCGTAAATTGAACCGAGTCACGATTAAGAACAAGTACCCAATGCCTAGGATTGACGATTTGTTTGACCAACTCCGGGGTGCCACGTGTTTTTCCAAGATTGATTTGAGATCCGGGTATCACCAATTGAGAGTTCGCCGTGAGGACATTCCTAAAACCGCCTTTCGCACTCGTTATGGCCATTATGAGTTCGTGGTCATGCCATTTGGCTTAACCAATGCACCCGCTACTTTCATGGATTTGATGAATCGAATCTTCCGGGCTTATCTTGATCGCTTTGTGGTTGTTTTTGTTGATGATATTCTTGTGTACTCTCCTTCCGAGGAAGATCACCAATCTCACCTCACTATCGTTCTTGAACTCTTGAGAGAGCACCAATTGTATGCTAAACTTAGTAAATGCGAGTTTTGGTTGTTCGAGGTAAAATTCTTGGGTCATGTGGTATCGAAAGATGGGGTGTCCGTGGATCCGGGGAAGATTGAGTCGGTATTGAATTGGGAGCGTCCGAAGAGTGTCTTCGAGATTCGGAGTTTCTTGGGTTTGGCCGGGTATTACCGTCGTTTCGTACTAGATTTCTCTCGTTTAGCGGCTCCGATGACAAGATTAACTCGCAAAGGGACGAAATTTGTGTGGGATGACAAGTGTGAGGTGGCGTTTAATGAATTGAAGAAGCGTTTGACCACCGCGCCGATTCTAATTGTGCCCGAGCGTGGAGTTGGCTACTCCGTTTATTGTGATGCCTCGCGGGAAGGACTTGGGTGCGTTTTGATGCAAAATGGGAAGGTGGTAGCGTACGGTTCACGACAATTGAAGGATCACGAGCGCAATTACCCGACTCACGACTTAGAACTTGTGGCGGTTATATTTGCTTTGAAAAGTTGGAGGTATTACCTCTATGGTGAAAAATTTGAAGTGTTTTCGGATCATAAAAGCTTAAAGTACTTATTTTCACAAAAAGAACTTAACTTGCGCCAACGCCGTTGGATGGAGCACATGGAGGATTACGACTTTGAGTTGCAGTATCACCCGGGAAAAGCGAATGTCGTAGCAGATGCACTAAGTCGGAAACCGGCCCAATTGGCGAGTTTAGTGATCGATGAGTGGAAAATGATGAAGGACTTGGGGTTTTACGCGTTACATTGTGAGGAAGTCCGTGAAGGAGTAACCTTATGCAATTTGACGGTCCAATCGACTTTATCTAATCGGGTTATTGAGGCGCAACAAGCGGATGAGGGAGCGGGTAGCTTTCGGGTAAAATTTCTTAGCGGGGAAGCACCAAGTGGGTGGATGATTCACGCCGACCAAAGTCTACGCTTCAAAGGCAAGCTATTCGTACCTATTGCGTGTCGGGATGAAATTTCGCGAGAGTTTCACCATTCACCGTTAGCCGTGCATCCGGGTGGGACAAAAATGTATCATGACTTACGTAGGCAATTTTGGTGGCCGGGGATGAAACGGGACGTGGCTACTTTCGTATCGCGGTGTCTCATGTGCCAACAAGTAAAAGCAGAGCATCAACGACCGGTGGGAGAACTACAACCATTACCGGTAGCCGAATGGAAGTGGG
This sequence comes from Vaccinium myrtillus, assembly GCA_016920895.1. Classification (NCBI taxonomy): domain Eukaryota; kingdom Viridiplantae; phylum Streptophyta; class Magnoliopsida; order Ericales; family Ericaceae; genus Vaccinium; species Vaccinium myrtillus. Next base: position 23,422,658 of record CM029273.1, on the reverse strand, counting down.
AGAATGTGACCATGGATTTTGTGACGGGTTTACCGAGATCACCGAGGGGGCATGACGCCATATGGGTTATAGTTGACCGATTCACCAAGAGCGCTCACTTTTTGCCGATTCAAGTCACCGATACGGTTGAGACACTTAGTTGCTTGTACATCCGAGAGATTATTCGACTTCACGGGATTCCGGTATCGATTGTGTCCGATAGAGATCCGCGTTTTACCGCTCGTTTTTGGCAAAGTTTGCAAGCCGTGCTTGGAACGAATTTGTTGTTTAGCACCGCGTATCATCCACAAACCGATGGGCAATCAGAGAGAACGATTCAGATATTGGAAGATATGCTACGAGCTTGCGTGTTAGACTTTCGGGGTAGTTGGGAGGATCACTTGCCGTTAGTCGAGTTCGCGTACAATAATAGCTACCAAACGAGCATTGAGATGGCGCCTTATGAGGCTTTATATGGTAGGCCGTGTAGATCGCCAGTATGTTGGACCGAGTTGGGGGAAGCAACGTTAGTGGGACCCGATTTAGTAAACGAAACTGCCGAGAATATGAGATTGATTCGCCAAAGGCTTAAGGCCGTGCAAGAAGCAACAACCGAGAAGGTCAAGGTGATTCGTCAACGTTTATTAACCGCTCAAAGTCGCCAAAAGAGTTATGCTGATCGCCGGAGACGTCCGTTATCTTTTGAAGTGGGAGATCATGTGTTTCTCAAAATATCACCACGTCGGGGCTTGACACGTTTTGGGCGAGGGGGTAAGCTATCACCACGATATATAGGGCCGTTTGATATCATCGAGAAGATTGGTGAGGTCGCTTATCGATTGGCGTTACCGCCACGGTTATCGGGGATTCACGATGTCTTTCACGTTTCGATGCTAAAGAAATATGAGCCGGATCCGTCACACGTGCTAGAATGGTCCGAATTAGAGCTTGAGGCCGATGCGTCTTATGGGGAAAAGCCGATACGGATTATGGATACGCGGGAGAAAACTCTACGGGGTAAAACTATTCGATTAGTGCGGGTGTTATGGAATAATTTTGGGAGAGAGGAGTCAACATGGGAAAGAGAGGACGAGATGATAGAGAAATATCCAGAGTTGTTTACAAATTGATCAATGTGAGTACGTGATCTAGATTTTGCATTTTATTTATCATGGTGTTGAGTACATATAGCATATCATGCATGGATAGATACGTGGTCATTGATATAGCTCTTCTGCAAATTTTGAGGACAAAATTTTTCTAAGGAGGGTAGAATGTAAGGACTTGTAATTTCATATAATTTTTTCTAAAATAATGTTGGGGAAGTGTGAGGAAATGAAAATAGAGTAATACAGGGTCAATGTGAAGTTAGTATTGCATTTGGGTCTTTGTGAGATGCATTATGAACATGAGGGGTGTAAGTGTGATTTGTGGGAGTGCATATAGATATGTGTGGCTGATTTTTTTTCAAGCAAAAACTCATCCTCTTCCTCCCAAAATAGGCAGCCATTCTCTCTCTCTAACCCTCCATAGCTCTTCATCTTCTCCCTCAAACTTCCTCCAAAATCTCACAAAAACCACCCAACTCTTGCACAAATTCTTCATCTACACACCTTTGGAGCTTGGTGTCTCCTAGCTTTGTCATTGGGAAAGCTCAATTTGGTGATTTTTAGAGTTGGGAAGCTTGGGTTTGGAATCAACTTTGATCTAGAGCTTGTCTTCACTTGAGGTAGGGAACAACATTCTACCTTCTCTAAGTGTATGTTGAATGAATTAATGCATTACTCTTGTTATTGCTCCTAAATTTTCATTTCACTTGTTTGTCACCATGGAAGTTGAGTTTGGAGTTGATTGAGTTTGGGTTTTGTATGTTTAGTTGATCAATCCATAAATTGATTGTTGATATGTCTCTCTCTCTTGATTAGTTGTGTTTTGGAACCTCATTTTTGCCTTGGATTGAAGCCCCATTCATTTGGAACAAGCTATCAAAATTTCACTCGAAACCCGTTTGGATCGATCCAAACATATGTTGGATCGATCCGAAACAGTCTGTTGGTGTTTTGAACCATCTTGGATCGATCCAAAGTTGTTCGGATCGATCCAAAACCTTTTGTTTGCTTTTGGACCATTTTGGATCGATCCAAAGTTGTTCGGATCGATCCAAAACCTTCTGTTGGCTCTTGGACCATTTTGGATCGATCCAAAGGTGTTTGGATCGATCCAGACTCCTCTTGTTCAGGCAGATTATTGAACCAACTTCGCGGGCACGCCCCGGCTTCGTCCGAACTCCGATTGAGGTGATTCTTGAACCGTTGGAAAGCTCTATGAGTCTACTTTCAAACCCAATTGGTCTCATATTCATAGCCTTTTTATTTTGAGAGAAATGTGCTTTTTACTATCAGCGTGTTGCATTTTCTTGAGATTTATAGCTCCATTTTCATGTTCCATCGCTCCGGGCCCTCATTGGCCATTTCAAAGCTTCTTGAATTGACGTCTAAGCTTCGGTAACCTATCATGGTGCATTTTATGTTTTGTTTTGGTTGTCTTGGTTTCTCACGTACATTGGATACGTGTTAATTTGACCATCACCGACACATTTTGAGTTTTTGAACAAAGATGATTGTGTGAATGTTTTGGACACTTGTGAAAGGGTATTGTGATACGTGAATTGGCTTTGGGCACTAAGTTGAACTTATGTGTTGATAAATGGTTATGTAAATGTGAAATATGTGACACGGGGCCCGAAAGGGTACGCCCGGAGTGACACGGGGCCCGAAAGGGTATGCCCGGAGTGACACGGGGCCTTTATGGTATGCCCGGAGTGACACGGGGCCTATATGGCATGCCCGGAGAATAAACGAATGATTAAAAGAAAAAGGATGTGTATGATAAATGTGAAGGATACTTGGATTATTTTAGATGTTTTGGGTATTTGTGAAGTATTGTGCAATGAAATGCTTGTGTAAATGGCTATGTTTTTAGGGGAATAAACCCACGACACGAAATGTAACATTTACGAGGAAACATATGGACACTTGGGTTTGGTTAGGTCTTTGGGGCATCTCCTAGACACTTCATCATCAATTTGATCTATCTTGGTCCACTTTAGCTTACTCATTCTTATGTACCACATCATCATGTGCATCTTTCATTCTCTATACCCTTAGTGTTGGTAGAAAAGTTTCCTACGAGCTAGTGAGCTCACCCTATCTTCCCCAGGTACTCGGCAAGGCACATGATTGGGATGCTTGACGTGTGGATGCATAGCATGAAGCTTACTTTGCATGGAGTTATTTCATCCTCTCCATAGTTTACTATATTTTTGGGAGATGATTTTGTAACTTCTATTTCTTTAATCTTTTGACAACCCAATATATGTAATAACTTTATTTATTGTTGGAACTAAAGTACTGGGGTCCAGATACCTTGATGAGAGACACGTAGACTCATAAATTTGGAAACTGTACTTTGACTTTGACTATTCTATGGAGATATGTTTGACTGTGATCCATCGTACGTGGATACTCTTTATATTTTGGTTATTAAAGTTGAGGGCGTGACATACCCTAGAAGCTCCCTCTGGAGGGGGAACTTCTGAAGGAATAGCAGTAGTTGCTTCAGTTGAAGAGGGAGGAGGAGGAGGAGGAGTGGTAGAAGCACCAGAGCCGCTAGCGTCCTTGCCTTCGCATCCAAGGACAGGGTCAGCAATGGGAACATCCTCATCATCCATCACAGTTGTTTGAGTGCCCTCGCTTGGTTTAAAACAGCAAACAAAGCCATAAGGATTTAATACGAGGAATAGAAGTGAAATTGTAGAAGAACGATATTAACGTAAAAACTCACCTTGGTCCAACTTTGGGACTGATGACTCTGCTAGGGCTTGGGGCTTCGCGATTGGGAAAGAAGTCTACGTTATGGCGTGAACCCTCCGCGAAAGACCCTAAAAGCCAAAAACAACGACAAGTCAGTAAAATAAAGGAGGTATGCAAAAAAAAAAGGAGTGAAATAGAAAAGAAATCTCACCCTCGCCCTCTTGGGAGCTTGCTCCATTTGAGGGGGAGAGAGTTCCTTTGCTTTCCTCTTGTCTTTGGCAGTGGAATGGCGAGGCGTAGGGGCAATTAGCTGGTCCGCAGGACGGATCCTCTAAATAGGAATGGCATTGATCACGTCCAGAGGAGCCATGGTTTTGTTAACCTAGCATGACTGGAGACCGCGCCAGTTGGAGTTCTTCCCCGGCTTGAAGGTGCGCATGGTTAAGTCCTTCTTGGAAATGGGCTCCGCGGGAGGCACCACTGCTGAGGTCTGGACAAAGTCTGAAAAAGAATGAAGATTCCTTGCCCAGTACACTCTGTTCTTCGGGGTAAAGGCCGCTTTGCGCACGGAGCTAGGAATGATTCTCTCTCCCCCATAGTCAGCAGTTAGCTCGTGGTTGAACATCTTCAGGAATCTGCATATACCCGTGAAGAAGCCGCTTGGGGGAGAAGGAGGATTGTTGGGGAAGCCCTGATCGTACCCAAACTGGAGTTGGAGCCTTTCTGCTCGATACAACACCAGAATTGGACCCTCAGAGGACAGGGTGTGAAGATAGCAAGGAGTGACCCATGTAAGAAAGTCTAATTTGTGGGCTCGGATGTTCTTGCTTTGAAAATTCTCAATAGTGTCCTCCGTGAAGACCGATGGACCTATGGAGCCATCAACATTCTTCTGATAAGGGCGTGGATTAAACGAGGTCACCTCATTGCACCAGTCTTCGAAGAGCTGGGCAAGGCTATTTTGGCTCCACCTCATTATTCGGGGCAACTTGTTGTTGACAATCCTTAGTATGGGCTTGCCCTTGCCATCGAGGATGATCTCGCCCGCTGCATTCCTCTTCTCAACAGTCTTCGGAGGAGGAAGCTCCCGGGGAGTGGGCGCGACCTTCAGGAAGTATTCGTAGAAGAAGCCCAGCAGAAAGGGGATATGGATCATAGAGGTGATCTCATATCTCCCCATGGACCGCTCAAAGTCTAAAGCGGTGCGGTCCATCTGATTGAAGAAGTGACCCAAGAACATGGGGCCCAGAGGAAGTTTCTTCTCAGTGGCGATGGTGGCCGCGAGAGGGATCATCTCGCGACGCAATCCCTCGTGCGGGAGGTTAGGGAAAAGGAAGAGAGATAAAAATTGAATCAAGAAGGCCGTCAGATACAACGGACCTTCATAGTGAGGTTGTCATCGTGAGCACCCCATCTACTGCAACAGGAGCGATGTCGCAGAACAGAAGCGCTGCCAAGATCCCCACGTGGTCTTGTTGGCTTTAGGGGCTTCACGAGGCCTCCTTTGGCTGTCGTAGCGAGACCCAAACTCACCGGTAGCTTTAAACTCCTCCTCACATACTCAGCCATTGTTTTGACACCGCCAGAAATGTCGTTGGGGTTGTAGTGATACTCACCGCGAGTGAGGAGGCCCATCAGAGTCTCTATATCCAATAGAGTGGGCCCTGCTTCTCCAAAGGGGAAGATGAAGGTGTGACTCGTGGTGCTCCAGCGAGACACCGCGAAGTCCAGATCGCGTTGGGGGCGGCTCATGGAGAGATCCCTTGAAAGACGAATAGCTTTTAGTAAGCCCACTTTGTCTAGGGTTTTCCTGTACTCCTTCTCAAGTACAGTGGTCACCCAATCTCCCCAACCCTTTGGGGGTTGGACATTGGTCTTGTACTGGACCTGAGAGAACGGGAAATCGCCTCTCTCTATCCTAAGTCGCACCAACGAGGAGGGATCGATCATGTCTGCTTCTGAAGCACTTGGCTCGTCGAAAAAATGGATGTACTGCACTTTAAGGTCACTGCGGAGGGGGACGTTATTCTGAACGTTGGCCCAGAAGACATCATTCTTGGGCCTCAGGAATGGAGCCCTTCTCCACTCACTGGCAGGAGGCAGAGAGGTCTTTGCTAAAAGAGCCTCAGTATCAGGTTCTCACTTCCTCTTCCAGCCATAACGGGTTCGAAGAAAGACTAGGATTTTGAAGAAAACTTAAGTGGTGGAAGAAGAAAGGTAGGACGAGAGACTTGGAAATTTCTGAGATAAGCACAAAAAGGTTTTTGGAAGAGTAAAGAGTCTATCCTCTCTCTCAAATGGTACTTATAGGAGTAGCCTCACTGTCATCACGAGAACGAGCGGTTGAAACGACATCAACAGCCCAATCGGCCTGCAACTTCGAAATTGGGATTAGCCACCTTTTGGAGGGAAATGCTAAAACAACGGATTCCGCTGACGTCGTATGCGCGCGATATAGCGCGTTAATTAACACGCGCCGGGAATCACGCTCGCGCGAGGGGCATATGTAGGAGAGGTTAGCACGTTTGATGAATAGACAATTGATCGACCCATAATAACTTGCCACGTGGAAAGAAAAGTTACAACTGACACGTCAGACATTGACATAATTCAATAACTAGGGAAAAACCCCACCATGAAAGGGGGATTCTCGTGGAAGAACACAACAGAATTACGAGTACCCTAAGTAAGGGATACCCTAAACAAGGGAACCCCATTTGGTGGGAATTCACCTGTCGCGACACCCTCAGTAAAGGGGATTGGCACGACGGAAAGAAATTAATACTTACACGATATATATCGAGCTCGCGACTGCACCTGGCCATAAGGCAGGGGTAGGGAAGTCATTACGAGTCTCAAAGAAGGTGCTGGTGCGAGCCAAATGGCTCGCGACCATCCCTAGCATCGCGGGAATACGGGAGATACAAGCGGCTTGGTGGCTTTAAAAGATTAGGGATCGTCGCGATGGAATGGCGTGCACTGGATAAGCCGGGGGAATCTTCCTAATGGCCAGTGACATCACCCACATTGCCCAGGTATACGGAGAGAGCACGTGTCATCATATTATTGGGGAAATGTTTGCAGCCCAGTGATTGGGTGCAAATCCCTATAAATATGGGACACTCCTTCACAAATTCTCATATAGATTGATTCATCCTCAAGGCACAGAAACCCTAGAGGGAGAAAGTGATTCAGAGCTCTGGAATTCAAGAACATTGTTTTTGCTAGTACTCGTGAACTCATATTTCCCTCCTAGAGCTGTGACAGAGGAATGATGATAACCTAAAGGGGAATGGATTGAATACTGCTGCCTTCTCTCTCTGTGTATTTGGCCTAATCTTTCACTCATTTACACGCTCTCTTACTTCTTGCTTAACCATTTGTTATTGTTTGCCTCTCCAAGTTGAATTTATTTGACTAAACAAGAACCTATCCTACAATAACAAAATTAAGGATACGATAATCTAATTTCAATTCATGTATGCATGCCCATCAATCATCCTCATCAACACCAATAACTTCAAATCCATCCTCATCTTCTTCATCATCACTTGATTTGTATCTTCCAGTCTTCTTCTTCTCCCTTATCCAAATATTCATAGTCCCAATCTTTCCAAGCCTTTTCCTCCTCATCTACAAGCTCGTATAGATGGGTGACATTGATGCGGGGCTGCTTTGCTTTTGATTCTTTTGAAACCTTTAGTGAAGCCTTTAGTTTTGCCTTTGTCGTCGTAGATGTTGGCTGAAGTTGGTCTAGTTGTTCTTGTAGGTTCTTTGGCTTAGCAGCTGAAGTAACATCATCCCAATTCAAATCATCATCCTCAAACACAAGCTCTTCCATCTTCCCAATCAACCATTCATTGCTCTCATCAATATCTTTCAAGGACATGTGATCAATTTTACCACGTTTCAGGTATTGACGTTTCAATGCCCTATTGTACTTGACAAATACCAAGTCATTGAGATGTTTTTGAGCTAGTCTATTTCTTTTTTTGGTATGAATCTGCATTAACAATTATAAATGGATCTTAAATTCATGAATCATGATCATATAAAACTAAATCAAGTCACTAAAGTCACTAGATTTTTATACTGACATGCTCAAAGACACTCTAGTTTCACTCACATCCCGAGGAACTACAAGTAAGGCTAAGAACTTTGATGGCAAATTTTTGCAAATCAGGAGTTTCTTGACCAAATGCGGCCCACCAATCAGCTGCATTCCATAGAATATACATATTGGAAAATATTTTTAGACTGCAACTCTTTCATTAAGTTGAAATATTGGATAGTACTTAGTAGATTAACATGTGATGATAGTGATACCTGGTGTCCTTGTTTTTCTTTGCCTAATTGCCATTGGTAACCCAAAGATTCCTTCAGCTTTCTCATACTTCATCAAGTCAGCACAAATAGTATCTTGTGTTGTTTGATTCGGGATCAACTTTGCGATACATTGGTATAGGCCTGTAACGACTTCTTTAACTTTGCAAGCCTTTGGATCTTTGTAAAAAAATTCAGGATTTAAGTAAAAACTAGCTGCATGCAAAGGCCGCGATGCAATTGAACATCCCACCTCTTGTCAATTATCTTAAAGACTTCATCATACTTCTCCTCATTTCCATTGAAGGAACTAGCAACGGCTTCTTTAACCTAATCTATAGCCTCATAAATGTATCCCATTGGAGGCTTGACTTCTCCATCAACCTTTCGAAGTGTACATTAACGAGTGGACATGTGAACTTGAGTGAAAGGTGCACATCCCTCCAAAATGAAGGCATCAACATAACTTTTTCTACATGTTTTCCTTGTGGCTCTTTTGCCTATTTGCTTTTGGTCCGCTCCTTAGAAACTAAACATCTTCCTTAAGTTTTCTTTTTGTAGATGAACCCCTTGTAAAGTCAAAAAAGCAGTTGCGAACCGAGTTTTTGTTGGCTTAATGAGCTCCTTCCTGCCGGTAAAATGCCTCATCATATTCAGGAAAGTAAGTTGATTATAAATATAACCATGTACCCCTATTGCCCTTTCCCAAGTCTTCTTGAAGTTTGGTAACTTGAAAATGTCTTCTAACATTAAGTCTAAGCAATGGGCAACACATAGAGTCAAATACAAGTGAGTTCGCTTTGCCTCCAAGTACTTCCCTGTGAATTGTTATAAGTTGTGTTAGAGAAGTAGTACTAGAAATTAGAATAATGAGTAACTTTCAAAAATTCAAATAACACAACCAAATAGCAAATTTCAATTGTATCTGACATTCTAATTGTAAAATCTCCTCACCTGCCAACACATTTGATGTGGCACTATTCGTTACAACTTGAACCACATTAGCTTCTCCAATCCACTCCACAACCTTATCAAGCAAATTGAACATCATGTTTGCGTCATGCAAATAGCTAGATGCATCCATAGATTTAATAAACATGCTCCCTCTCGAACAATTCACCAAGATATTAATCAATGTCCAATTTTTTTGGTTAGTCCACCCATCACACATCATTGCACACCCATATTTTTCTCAATCTTGTTTGTGGTCTTCCATCAGCCTGTTAACATGGTCTACCTCTTTCTTAAGAAGAAGAACTCGCACTTGATGGTAAGGTGGTGGGATCAAACCCGGACCATATTGCCCGATAGCCTCTATCATTGGCCCACAACTATCATAGTTCACAACATTTAGAGGTATCCCAGCATTATATAACCACCTTGCAATACGTTGATGAGCCCGCTCTTTCAACTATTTTTTTATAGGGATCATTCTCATTAATTTTTGTCTGTTTGCCCTTGCTTTTTCTATTTTCCACAACTTTTGGATTGGGAGTGTAGTACATGTCTAGAGGCCCTATGTTCCTTTGTTTTTGGGGCTTAGACTGAAAAGATATGGAGTCGCTTCTGCAAGTGGAAAAAGGCTTCTTATAACGGGGATTGGAATTGGAGTCGGCCATATCATCAAAATCATCACAGTCATTGTCTTCATCATTCATCATGTCATCAAAATCTGGTATCAAATTATCATGCTTTTTTGCTTCATCCTTTTTATTCATGTACTGCCCAATCTCCTCTTTAACCTCAGGTGGACATTTCCGATATACTGGTGCATCCTAAAGCCTCCAACAAGGTGTTGCTTGATTCTAGTGATACCACCATTTTTATTTTCTTTACAGAAGTTGCAGTTCAACTTGGTAGCATTTCATGGATCAACTTTAATTGCATACTTCCAATCAGGGTCCAATTAACTTCCAATCTCAGTTGCGGTTGACATCTACGATTACCAAACAACATATACAAGATTGAAAAAATACTACAGAGGAGATGATAGAGCAGTAGCAATTGTCGAAGCAAAAGAAAGCAATAATGATCAGCCGAAGAAGAAGATAATACCTGGAATAGAGGGATCGATGGAACAGAGCAGAGGGATAGATCGCAAAGGAGATCGATTGATCTACTTCAATCTCCAACGCTGTTGCCGGCTGCTGCTAATGAAATGAGATAGATGTTGTTTGATTTGTAGGGTTAGATTTAAGGATTTTATCCATTACATAGCCCACCTTTTGTGCATCATAAATTAATGGCTGAGATTGATTGGGGCATATATGGCGCTATGGCGCGAGCCATAAAATGTTTTAGCCTTTTTTTTTTTTTTATCATATTGTGCCTTGCCATGACCCCCCATAGCGCAAAGGGTGCGCCTCGCCACATGCAATAGCGCGCACTTTTTAAAACACTGGATCTTCCCTTAGCTAGCTAGCTCCGCTATCCTTTCCTTTAGAATGAAGCAACGCGATGTTGGGTGACTAACCAAGCGGTGGAACTTCCAATAGTTTGGATCATCAACTTTGTTTGTCTCTTCCGGTTGCTTCATCTCCGGAAGGTCAATGAGGTTTAGACCAATCAACTGGTCAAACATTGAAAATTATTATAAATCAGGAAAGGGATACACCTTTTATTGCATATCTTTCAACGTAAGCCTCTTCTTCTCCTTCATTTGGCAAGGAGCAGACTTCTCTTCTTGCTTCTCCTTGGGTTTAGTAAAGATCCTGAGTGGCGCAATATTCACATTCATGGATTCTTTCCTGTCCGGTTTCGATGGGAATTTGCCCCCTTTTGTAACCTTTATCTTTCCCGTGGTGCGAGAATCTTGCGCCTTGTGAGAATCTTGCACTAGCATACCTTGGCTTCCATTTGCTACAATACTGAGGTCCATGTCGTGAGCTCGAGTAGCCAGTTCTTTCAAGGTTTTAGGCACGATTCCTTGAACAATGTATTGTAAGTCTCATTGCATGCATTTGATGCACATCTCGATTCCAGAAGATTAAGAGAGTCTATCCTTACAGTTTAGACTCAAGTACCTCCATCTATTGATGTAATCGATGACAGGCTCATTCTTCCATTGGCGAGCATTGGTAAGCTCAAACATGCTGCTGATGCGATGAGTATTGTAGAAACGGTTAAAAAATTCTTGTTCCAATTGCTCCCAATTATCGATTGTGCCAGGCTCCAAGTCATAGTACCAATTGAAGGCGTTGCTTTTAAGCATTCGAACGAACTGCTTCACAAGAACGTCTCCATCAGTTGGCATTGTTGCATGTCTCGACAAAGTGAGCAATATGTTGTTTTGGATTGCCCTTGCCATCAAACTGTTGGAAATTTGATGGTTGGTAGCCAGCAGGCATCTTTTAGAGGTCGATCCTTCGAGTGCAAGGCTTAACATAAGTAGAAGAGGACTTTGGTGTCTCATCGTACTTGTCCTTTATAGTGCCTAGAATGAAGTCCTATAGTTGGTCAATAGGAATCAAACCTTCAAAAGAAAGCGTAAAGTCTTTTGGTTCCTTTGGCTTTTTGCCAGAAGAATCAGCTTCTCCCATGCTTTCTATCTTGTTTTTGAGAGAGAATTTCAGAATCTTTATCTTCCGTAGGCTTTGTTAATCCTTCAACCAGTTCGGCCAAGGCAACAACTTGTTTCTTTAGAGTGGTCACACCTGTCACAATAACATCCATGGCTAGAGAGCTGATAGGCCTAGTGAAAGCGTTGAACTTTGATTGTGGAGTGCTTTGAGAAGAGGTAAAATTAGAACCGCTTGAATAGTCCTTCTCTTGGTGAACTTCTAAAGCAGATTCCTAAGGAATGGAAGGATGCAACAAAGACTTCATAGTGCCGTCCTTCGCTCCCTCAAACGTAGAAGAGTCATTCTTTTTCCTTCCAATGCAGATGTAAGAGTTGGTGGTGCTTCTGGTAGATCAATACCAAAAGTGGGATTTGGTTTGGGCAGAAGTGAAGGTTGTGCAGATGTTTGTGCTCCAGAGCCGGTTTTGCATTGGTTGAGGATTTGGAGCTTGCAACCTTTGGAGCCTTTGAACTATCATTCTTAGGAGCCATTGAAGAGTGTTAATTTGTTGAGGAGGAGAGATGAGAGAGACAGAGAGTGTCCCACTGGGTGTGCCAAAATTTGTATCACATAAATTTCGAGTCTACGAAAAAGACGGAAATATGCTGACCAAAAAGTCAATTTATTGATATAAAAAAATTAGGGTTACAATCTCTAATGAATTTCTAATGAAAAAAATTAATCCTCTAATTCTTCTCTTCATATGTTGAAGCGAGGGCTTGACAGCTTGATCCCGAATCAAATGGCGGAATCTTCTCTGAGATTTGTGAAGAAGATAATGATGTGGATTTTGATATAAGGTGCAATGCTAGTTCATACAAGGTGCAAACCTAATTCAGTTACAGTGCAATTTTGAGATTGCCCGTCCAAAAAGATTCGATTTGATCTCACACTGGCAGGGCAAGTTGAACTAATGTGAGTGCAGTGCTTTTATCGCACGGTGCAAGGGTTTTCATTTACAGTACAATATTGTTGCATGCACGGTGCAATTTTGAGATTGTCCATCCAAAAAAATATAATTTGATCTCACATTGGCAAGGCAAGTTGGACTAATATGAGTGCAATTCTTTTGTTGCAAGGTGCAAGAGTTTTCATTTACAGTGCAATGTTGTTGCATGCACAGTGCAATTTTGAGATCGTCCGTCCAAAAATATTTGATTTGATATTACACTGGTAAGGCAAGTTGGACTAACATGAGTGCAATTCTTTTATTGGAAGGTGCAAGGGTTTTCATTCACAGTGCAATGTTGCATGCACGGTGCAACTCTAGTAACTAGTACTCCGTATTTCCAGGAACAATGGGAAGGGGATGTGTGTGTTAGGCTTTAAAAATGAGAAGGGTATTTTGGACCTGTAATTTTTTGGTACCATGTATGTGGAATTTTTTTTTCCTTGTCATGTTTTTGGTAATTTCCAAAAACCTTGTCATGAAATTGGAATATTTACTTTTAAAAATCATGTTTTGGTCATTTCCCCTTTTATTTTTAACAATAAGGTCTCTATTTTTAGTACGATATACTTATATCATGATCATTGATGATGATATCTTGAATGGGGCACCTTTGAAGCGCACTACAATTCTGTGATGGGTCGGAATTGGTGTATTGCGGTGTAGAGTGGCATCCGAATCATTGATCGTGGGGTACTTGCATAATTCGAGTTGTCCATTGCGAGATGAAATCCGAGCCATTGGTTACCCAGATCAACAACTCAGATGCCGAACTACAAGATCCCCAACCAACGGGGCTAGCTCAGTTGGCCAGGGCTCTTGCATCTCACTAGGAGGTCAGGAGTTCGAATCTCCCTGCCTGCGTGCAGGGGCTTTTTCTTTATTTGTTTCTTTCTCTGTTTCTACCCTGTAACGGGCTTATTTCTTGTATTGATTAAGTTGTTGGGCTTGGTTGTCTCGTGGACTCTCACAATTCATGTAGTGTCCCGGGTTGGTACTTTGTACTTCATATGTGATGTAATTGATCTCTCTTCTATCGATTGAAAAAAAAAAAAAGAACTACAAGATCCCCAAATCCAGAATGGGTTTACTGTGTTACAAGGACTAATGTTCAGTATTATGAGGCCCGTGAGTCCTTATTCAGTATTATGAGGCCCGTGAGTCCTTATTCCGTGCGGAAAAGAAGAAAAAAAAGCATAATACTTCCCATCTATATTTCATTCTTATTGGATGAAAAAATATTTTATTATATTCTAATGTGTGATATTTTCATATGCATTATGAATTTTGTTTAATAAGAATCAATTACTATTATCAACAAAATATTTTAAGATCACATTAGACATTAGACATGAATCTTCAAAAAAGATAAACAAATAGGAAAAGAGGGAGTATTTTTTGACAGTTTTTTCAGGTAATGAGAAAAAGCAATAATTTTTTTCTTATTATGAAACATTTGGACCAATTGTAGGGTTCTGTCTACGCATGTGGTGATTGGACATTGCATTTAGTGGTGGAGTTAAGATTTTAGCCCACAGGACGCCGGCTTAATAGGTATATTTTTGTGTAAACAAATACTTATTATTGTGTAGAGTTTTTGTTTTCCACTATAATACATTCGTATATTGAAATTAATCTAGCATAATGCCTGAAATATATAAGAATATTTTTGTTTATGGAAGAATTAATTTAGAAATGAGAATGTAAAATAACCTTATTTTTTGCTAATCAAACCAAAATTATAAAGATTATAAGAAGCTATTATGCTAATAATGTCAATATTATTCAAATTGAGAAACCATATTAAGATTTTTTTTTAAAAATTAATTTGTATTTAATACACCTCTCTGTCTCTAGTTGCATTATAAAGAATTTATTCACTGATTAAGACAATCAACACACAGAACAAGCAATCAAGCTATTCAAATCAAGCAGGTCATTAATGAGATGCTTGCAATTAGTTAAGTATTTGGAAGAAAGAATATAAATTATCATTGATTTAGGCCTCTAAAATAGTAAACAAAGCAACCATGAGAGCTGATTTGACATTTTGGTGTCTCAATTTGACATTTTGGTGTCTCAAGATGAACATTAGAAAAAAGAGGGAGCTTCATGCATTTCACCAGCAAAATGATACAAAGATAAGTCAATCCACTCTAAAAACATAAAACCACTTAAAAAATCACTCTTCTTATATTTTTAGTGAGAAATGTACAAATTATGCTCATATAATATTTTTTTCTTATTTAATGTGTTCATTTGGAACAAATTAATTTTATTGAAAATATTTAATGAATACTACACAACTCTTTGGGGGCTCATCTGCTCGGCAATTTTTGGAGGCCCAGGTGAAAGCCTTGCTCCCCTCTGCTTAGGGCCGATAGTGGGTCCTGGCTACCATGTTAAGCATTTGCAGGATTTCAGCGAAAAGACTCATGCTCTACGGGCCATATGGGTACACTCTTGTGAACAAACAGCATAATTTGAGTGCTCCTTTTTCAATCTAGAGCAGACTCTTGATAAGGAACACTTGAAAAATAAGAATTGACCTGAGTATAGTAGGAGACAACAAAAAAGGAACACTTGAATAATCGAGCTGCTTAGGCATTTGTTAGTCCATTCGCAAATTAAACTTTATTCAGGGACTCCAATGACAAACTCTTGCTGTATCACAATTGGACTGGAACTCAATAGTCTTTGCATTTGGCAACGTCAAAAAGGGAAATGTACTTGTCTAGTAAATGCACAAATGCTTTATACAATTTCATACAGCAACTTTTTTGAGGATACTCCGACACTATCAACTCTTCTTCCAAACTAACAACCCAGTGCATAAACTAATGCTAAGTTTTTCAAACCAAAACCAGAAGAAAAAACATAATTCAGGTACATATGAACTTATTCCCTACAGAAAAAAAAAAAAACCCAGAATCAATTGTCCTTTTCTTTTCCTTCCTTCGGTGATGACTTGAACCAAGGTACCCACACTGAGGTTGTCTCTTGGTACACACTGTATGCTTCAGCTCTATAGTCTTTTTCCAGCATCCGCCTCTCCACGAGCAGAGTGACATATGCTAAGCACATGCTATTTATCAAAGCTCCAACCGCAGTCCAACCGCACTCAAGGTTCCACCCAAAGATGGCCAGTCCCCACCACCACAATTGCTCCCCAAAGTAGTTGGGGTGCCGAGAGTAATGCCAGATGCCCTTGTCAAGATTTGGCACGACTGGCTCACCTAGTTGTTTTAGTTTTTCGTTTCTCGTCACGAAATTGTGGAGCTGTGTGTCAGCATAATAGGCGATGATAATACCGGTTACGCAGACGACAACAGCGACGAAATCCCAGATATTCCATGGCTTGTCAACTGAGTGGATAACATAAAAAGGCATACAGATTCCGATCAGAAACACCTGCGCCAAGTTTTTATTTTTAACAAGGAAAAAACAGGCATTTAGTAATTAGGTCTCCAAAGAAGCGCATTCTGACAATTTAGCATCCTGACAATTTATCAAGCGCCTATTTTAAATGGACATTCACTTTTCTTTTCTTCTGTTGAAAAATGGTATCAACAATCTATTGAGCAGTCAATAAGGTTGAAAAAAAATGTTGTTGCACATGAAAATATTGAAGAATAAGCGAAAGTCCATTGGAATGGATGAACTGCACGTATAAATCTCTTTGTTTTACCCTTTTATAGTTACAGAACTCACAAGAGGTCAGTAACAATTTACCCAAAAAAAGAGGTCAGTAACAGTATTGTTGTAGAACATCCTCCCCATGGACCACATCAAACCTCTTAAGTCACTGGAAACTGTCACCACTGTCAGATTTCACTGCCCCGTGAGTTTAGCAAGCAAAACCATTGAAATCTTCCCCGTTGGAATGGCCAAACATAGCCCTATATAACAAACACTAAGGTGGCTGGGTGGAGAGTTTTGTTAACTTTGAAGAGCCTTTAGCCATTCCGGGGGAGAGAGACGGGGGCATTGGGCTGGATCTCCTTTGTGCTTTTTCATCGTTACAATAATTTTAAAACAAATCAAACCAAGCCTCAAGTCCAAAGCAAGGATTCATGTCAAAAGGAACTTTATCTGGACCAATAGAACCTCCAATTTTTATTTGGCTGGTTCAGTTTCATCTGTTACAATTTAACCGTAGTGTAAAGAAGAGGAGCAAAGGTACAAGAAGAAAATGTAGTTAGTTACCTGCTGAGCAACGTAAATGGGAAAGAAGCAAACCCACCACCAGCTCTTGCCATATTGTCGGCGCATGTCGTTGAATCTCCAGTCCTCTCTTGCCCCCCACTGCCACTTTTCACGGCGGAAGTAGTTGTGAGTCAGCCTCGTAGACCACACCCATGTTATCAGCATAACAGCCCTTGACCTCCATGGATTATACTTTGCAAGAGGGTGAGTTGCGTAGTAATGCATAAGCAAGACTGGTATGACTGTCCAATACAAATCTATCAACTGCACTCACCAATATCAAACACTTCAAAACAAGGATGATTGGTGAAAATGAAAGGAAACGAGAAAGAAAAAGATTAAGCCAGAAGCAATTATTGGTATGTTTATTTCGGTGAGAAAACATTTTCTGACATTTTATCTGAAAAGTATATTCTGCGGACAAGGTACTATAATTGGTTGTTGACATGAAAAGCGGTGAGCCATGGAGGGAATGGTCATGGTGCTGGTAGTAACATTTTCCCATTTTAAAACAAAATTGACTAATTTTTCAAACATATTTTGACTAATTTTCCGTTTTGAACTAAGGTTTTAAACAAATTATCGGGACACATAACAGTAGCTATTGAAGTGCAATAGTATCGATTATCAAACGATATGTAGACAAATAGGGTGCAGCAGTCGTATATTTTAAAAAAATTGCGAGGAAAAGAACTTTTAAAGCGCCTAAATCAGCCGGTCAAATACCGGTTGCACACCAGTCTGTAGACCTAAATTGACTGATACGTATGGGGAACAATCCTATACATCTCACCAGTATATCGCAGTATAAGGGGGTATCGAAAGGCAGAATTGATACGTATACGCTACGTAAATTTAAAACTTCACTTTGAACATGCAGTGTTTGTTTGAGTGCTGCTATGAAGCACGGCTTAACTTACAAAATTTTGGTAGCCGCTGACATGCTCAGCAACTGGCTTCCTAGTTGGCACCATGTGGTCTACATGGGAACGAAACTTCAGTCTATTTTTGAAGAAAAGAATCGCTGCTATGGAGCATAGCGCAATTTACCGGATTTTGATACTTTGTTTTTATTATAGGACATGGAAGATAATCACCATATTGATGTAGAAGAGGGAAGACCAAAATGGTATAGTACTCGATGAACATGTAAAGGAAAATGAAGACAACAGGGTGATGTTTGAAGAAGCGACAACGCCTACTGTTGGAATGGCATTCAACAATCAACACACATGAATATGTATTTGTGTGTTGCAAGGAATATGCTCAAGAAAAGGGATTAGATACAATGAAAAGAAGATAAAAAACCGAAGATTGAGTTTCGAAGTACTTCACCCTTGCCTGTGCTAGGGAAGGTAAACCAAAAAACTCCGAAAAGAACTCTTTTACAGGCAGACCATCAGCTAAAATTGATTGCAAAGCAATAATAAATGTAATATTAGGGTTCACTGGACAATTCCTCCTGTCCGTTGTTGAGCTTAATCACAATCACGCAAGTAGTCCAGTGAAGGTACAATTTTATCGAGGTAACAAGCACTTAGGTTCTCGTACCAGAAAGCGACTAGAGTTGGAAAAAAGAAAAAGGCCATTGACATTTCATCTAACAGTTGAAAGGCAAGTGGAATTGATTTGTTGGTAATGGTTATCGCCTCCTCTACGAGATCAAAACGTTTCAGGAGTCTTTTTCCTTATTTTTCAATTGTAATTTCAGATTAACGCGTAAATTAACTGAAAACTTCCCAAATCAGCTATCCACGTCAATGAGTTAGCAAAACCCGTAACAATTTCATGTTCTCTAGCATTTTTGTTCTTTGTTTTCAATCTTGCCAAACATCGAAAAACTAAAATCTAAAATTGAAACATAATACTATTAGCTGAAACAAACAGAGCGTGAATTCACTCACCCAGTGGCAAGATTGGAGGAGACCAATGATCCAAAAGAGGAGATCAACGTTGAGGAAGAAGAGGAGATTGGCCAGTAGAATAGGGTGTTGGTAACACCAACTCCACACAAGGGACGGAAAGTGGCTGCCGCCATTGCTTGGAGAAGAAACATCACACTCATGTTCACTACAGTAGCCAAGGAAATAGTGATAGAAAAGTAAGGAGGGAAGAGGAGTCAGGAAAGCAATCACTGCATTCTTCAAGTTTCTGCCCATGATGTTGTCAATTCGCCCTTTGCATCCCACACTGTTACCGAGCTAGGGTAGGCCTCTTTTCATGGGGTTTTTGGACAGGGGCGGAGATTTATTTTTGAGCTGCAGGATATAATAATATCTGTGTGTGTGAGTAATAGAAAAATGTCAACGGTTCTCTTTAGGAAGACAGACAGTTAATGTAAAAATTCAATCGGATAGAGCAGTCTCAATATATATTCCTTACGGTTATAAAACCAAGCAGATAATGAGAGCTAAAAGTAAACAAAGTGCTGGACACAAATATGTAAAAAAGTTAATCTTCTGAACTACTCAAATATTATTCAGATTGGTATTTTGCTCTCTGCCTTTTCTTTCTCTCTTGCTTGTGTGTATAACATCTCTTTGGACGACATCTTTATATAGCCAAAAGGCTAACACTAGTACATCTAACATTTAAGGCCACCACACAATTCAAGGGATGGTCATCCATTCTCTGACATTATTTATAACACTCCTCCTTGGATGACCAAAAACTAAAAAATATATATATGTCTCATTAAAACCTTACCAAGGAAAAACCCAATGGGAAAAACCTTAGGTGAAGGAAAAAGAGTACATAGTGAAAATTGTCTATAAATTGCCTCATTAAAACCTTGCTAAGGAAAACCCAGTGGGACAAAACCTTAGACGAAGGAAAAAGAGTACAATCGTTTATCTTTTAGTACCAATTACTCCCCATCAACTTTGCATGATGTGTCTTTGAGTCGGCGCATCCCAATACCATTAACCAGCTTCTTGAATGTTACGGTTGGTAATGCCTTGGTGAATAAATCTGTCAGATTGTCACTAGAACGTATCTGCTGAACATCAATATCACCGATTTTCTGGAGATCATGGGTGTAGAAGAATTTTGGTGAAATATGCTTAGTTCTGTCTCCTTTGATATAACCAGCTTTAATCTGTGTGATACATGCGGGATTGTCTTCATGTAATATGGTCGGGCTATCATTGATCGAGGATAATCCACACTTTTCTCGAATGTGATGTATCATAGATCTCAACCAAACACATTCACGGCTTGTTTCATGAATTGCAATAATTTCAGAATGATTAGAAGAAGTGGCAGTCAACGTCTGCTTCACAGAACGCCATGAAATAGCAGTGCCACCACAAGTGAACACATATCATGTTTGTGACCGAGCTTTGTGTGGATCAGATAAATAACCAGCATCTGCATATCCGATTAATTGTGATTTCGATCCATTTGAATAGAATAAACCCAAATCAACCGTTCCTCGGAGATAACGAAATATGTGTTTAATTCCTTTCCAATGCCGTTGAGTTGGGGCTGAACTATATCGAGACAATAAGTTGACTGAAAATGCAATATCTGGTCGTGTACAATTTGCCAAGTACATAAGTGCACCGATGGCACTCATATATGGTACTTCCGGACCAAGAATTTCCTCTCCCTCTTCTTGGGGACGAAATGGATCTTTGTTCACATCAAGTGATCGAACAACCATAGGAGTACTCAATGGATGTGCTTTATCCATGTAGAATTGCTTAAGAACCTTTTCCGTATATGTCGACTGGTGTACTAGAACCCCAGTTGGCAAATGCTCGATTTGCAGGCCGAGACAAAACTTTGTTTTGCCAAGATCTTTCATCTCAAACTCTTTCTTTAAATATTCGGCGGTTTTTATGAGCTCTTCCGGAGTTCCCACGAGATTTAAATCATCGACATAAACCGCAATAATTGCAAAACCAGAGTTTGATTTCTTAGTAAAAATACATGGACAAATAGGATCATTTTCATATCATTCCTTTAACAAATAGTCGCTAAGGCGTTTGTACCACATACAACCAGATTGTTTCAACCCATATAAAGATTTTTGTAGCTTAAGCGAATAAACACTTCGGGGTTTTGAACTGCATGCTTCAGGCATAGTATATCCTTCGGGGACCTTCATGTATATGTCAGCATCTAGTGATCCATACAAGTATGCTGTCACAACGTCCATCAGACGCATGTCTAGACATTCTGTAACTACCAAGCTAATCAAGAATCTGAATGTGATAGCATCCATTACGGGTGAGTATGTCTCCTCATAATCAATTCCAGGTCTCTGCGAGAAACCTTGTGCAACAAGTCGTGCTTTATATCGCACAACTTCATTTTTCTCATTGCGCTTTCGCACAAACACCCATTTGTATCCCACAGGTTGTATTCCTCCAGGGGTTTGAACTACAGGTCCAAATACTTCTCTCTTTGCGAGAGAGTTCAATTCTGCTTGAATTGCTCCTTTCCACATTGGCCAATCATTTCTGCGTCGACATTCTTCGACAGTTTGTGGTTCACTTTCATCATCACTTCTAGTAATGTCAAGAGCAACCTTAAATGAAAACGCGTTGTTGACAACGGTTTTATTTCTGTCCAACATTTCTCCCGTACTCATATAATGTATTGAGATCTCATTATTCTCAGGTACCTGTTCTATTTTAGGAAATAACTCTTCGGGAGATTTCTCTTCGGGAGATTCAGAAGTAGGAGGAAATATTGATAAATTCATTCTTTCATTTGCGGATTTAGCCTCTTCATGAGCTTTTACATTTATTAGCCTGATCCCCTTAGGAGTATCAGCTATTTCTGGGACTTCAATTTGTTTGCCTTGGATTTTCTTCTTCCGGGGAAGTTTATCTTTGGCACCAACAGGTCTCCCACGCTTCTGGCGTGCTTTAGATTCATCAGCTGTTGTACTAGTAATTTGTCCTGTGGGAATTTCGATTCGTGCTGGGATATTGGCAGATGGTATATGAGACTTGGTTACTTTATTTGCATCTGTAAATGCATCTGGTAACTGATTTGCAATACTTTGCAAATGAATGATCCTTTGAACTTCCAGTTCACATTGATTAGTACGAGGATCAAGATGAGATAATGCCGAAGCATTCCAAGTAATTTCACGTCGAGCTTCTGGCTTTGACCTATCTCCCCCTAATGGTGGGAAAATTGATTCATCAAAATGACAATCCTCAAAACGTGCCTTAAACACATCGCCTGTTAGGGGTTCGAGGAATTTAATGATAGATGGAGAATCAAAACCAACATAAATCCCAAGCCTACGTTGTGGACCCATTTTAGTACGTTGGGGTGGTGCAATAGGCACATACACAGCACAACCAAAAACTCTTAAGTGAGAGATATTCGGTTGTTGACCAAGAGCAAGCTGCGTGGGTGAATATTTATGATATGCAGTTGGTCTAACACGAATCAGAGATGCAGCATGTAAAATAGCATGTCCCCAAGCAGAAACTGGCAATTTTGTTTTCATAAGCAATGGTCGAGCAATTAACTGAAGTCTTTTAATAAAAGATTCAGCCAAACCATTCTGGGTATGAGTATGTGCAATAGGATGCTCAACATCAACACCAATTGACATGCAGTAATCATTAAATGTCTGAGATGAGAACTCTCCAGCATTGTCAAGACGAATTGTTTTGATTTGATGGTCTGAGAACTGTGCTCTTAATCTAATGATCTGAGCAAGGAATCTAGTAAATGCAACATTTCGTGTAGACAATAAACAGGTATGTGACCATCTAGTTGAGGCATCAACTAGAATCATGAAATATCGAAATGGTCCACATGGTGGGTGTATCGGCCCACAAATATCTCCTTGTATTCTTTGTAAAAATGATGGTGATTCAACAATCACTTTGGAGATTGATGGTCTAATTATCAGTTTCCCTTGTGAACAGGCATTACATGGATAATTCTTGGGTAATAGAATCTTCTGGTTCTTTAACGGATGCCCTTGTGAATTTTCAACAATATGACGCATCATTATTGAACCTGGATGCCCAAGGCGATCATGCCATAGCATAAAAAGTTTTGGGTTGGAGCACTTCTGGTGCATCACAGTATATGATTCAATTGTTCTAATCGTCGTATAATATAACCCAGAAGATAATACAGAAATTTTTTCTAATACTAGCTTCCGGCTAGACACATTAGAAGTGATATACAAATATTCTTTTCTGCCTTCGTTTGTGGTTTCAATATGATAACCATTACGACGTATATCCATAAAACTTAACAAATTTCTTTTGGATCTGGTAGAATACAAAGCATTGTCAATATTTAAATTTGTTCCGTTTGCTAGAACAATATTTGCTCTTCCAGAGCCTTCAATTAGGTCTGCAGAACCTGATATTGTATTGACATAAGCTTTTATCTTTGTCAAATGCTTGAAATATCTGTTATCTCGAAGAATAGTATGTATCGTACCACTGTCTACCAGACAGATATCTTCACCATTTATCTTTACATTTGATAATGTTCCATTAGTATTCATGCTCCTAAATGCAAAAATATAAATTTAAAAATTTCACAAATAAGTAACTGAAACACATCTTGAGACTTTTATTCGAAAATCAAATACAACATGACATATCTCTTACAATATTATTGAAAGATAGATTAGTCCTTAGACTATTATTTCAAACATAAGCAACGATACTTATTTAGTCCAAATGCATGGACCAATCAGGGTAGTCATCTCCATCATCAAAGAAATCATCTTTTGTCCCACTAGGTCCAGCAGGTAAATCAGACATATCAAAAGATGAAAAATCAAAAGGTTCAAAAGGGTCAGTTTGATTAACATGATCAAGGAAATTGGTTTCAACTTCTTTTCCTTTCCCCTTGATGGATGCCTGGTAAAGATCAACCAAATGTTTTGGCGTACGACAGGTACGCGACCAATGACCTTTCACTCCACATCTGTAACATGAATCTTCTGTATTCTTAAAAGGTTTAGCTTGTAAATCCTTTCCCTTTCCTTGGGATACATCCGACCTATCCCACTTATTCCACTTCCGGGGAAAATAAGTTTTCTTGCTGGGCTTTTTGATGTGTCCTCCACGGACTTGGTAGTTATGGCCACCATGCCCCCGTCCGCGCTCATGACCTCGGCCACGACCGCGGCCACCTCCCTGACTGTGGAATGAGACTCCGTTTGCTTCTGGAAACGGCATAGACCCGGTTGGGCGAGACTCGTGATTTTTCATTAATAATTCATTGTTTTGTTCAGCTACCAAAAGACAGGATATCAGATCCAAGTATTTCTCATAGCCCCTCTGTCTATATGTTTGTGATAGATTCATGTCTCTGGGGTGAATCGTGGAATATGTTTTTTCCAACATATCCATTTCAGTAATTTTCTCCCCACACAGTCTCATAAGTGAAACAATTCTGAATAGGGCAGAATTATACTCGCTAACCGATTTGTAATCTTCAAATCTTAGGTGCACCCAATGATAACGAGCTCTAGGCAACATGACTGTCTTTTGGTGCCCATATCTTTCTTTCAGATTGTTCCACAAAACTAGTGGGTCTTTGACAGTGAGATACTCGGACTTCAGGTCCTCGTGGAGGTGATGTCGGATGAAGATCATGGCCCTTGCGCGATCCTTCAGGGACGCACTATTACCATTTGTGATCGTTTTTCCGATTTCCATTGCATCGAGATGAATCTCTATATCAAGGATCCATGACAGATAATTTCTTCCCGAAATGTCAAGGGCAGCAAATTCCAATTTCGTATAGTTCGACATTATCTATAAAACAAGATATCATTTTAGACAAATAATCATGAAATAACAAAATTAAATAGTCAGAGCATGAAATTCCCCTTGACAAAGTCTATCCTGAAATTGCCAGTGACATGATGCATATGTGATAACTTTCTGTTGGAGAAGAAAAATATCCCTTTTTTATTTTTTATTTTATGCATTAATGAGGTTACCTATTTTCTTCAGACATTGAAAGAAAAGGATTCATTGCCATGTGAAATGGCAGATGGAATACTATCGTCCAAATATACTATACATGGGGTTGCTCCTTGAATCAAGTTCCATAATAAAATACTATTGTTACAAGAATTCTACACTATTTTAGTAATTGTAATCAGAGATACTAAATTTACTGACAAGATGCTATATATAAATAAATTTGTCATTTTCTACACAACCACTGGGGTTAGCTCAGTGGCCAAACTCGTGATTTCCCTTAAGGAGGTCACGGGTTCGAGGCGGCGTGGTGGATTCAATATTTTGAAGACCCATCCACCTTGTTGCTAAAAATACTTCAGGTATTTTGCCCCCTTTTTTTTTTTTAATATAAGAATTTGTTGGGTAAAATTCTTCTGGTATTTTCCCCCATTTTTTTCTTAAAAGTAGAATACTTCAGGATTTATAATTCATATGTACTTCAGGCACAATCTCTCATTTTTTTTCATAATTAGAATACTTCAGGATTCATAGTTGATTTGTACTTCTGGTACAATAATTCTTCTTCTTTTCCTATACTGTTGTTGGCATACAATATGACGAAAAAAAAATCCATTTAAAGCATAGAAGTCATCACATGAATTTAGCTACTGATGGTTTTTAGAAGCTTATGAAAAATTGATACCATTGACCGGTTTTGAACTTTCTGAAACCAAAAATTGATAGAATGTTGTAGCAGTGTATCTGTTTTAAAAATCTCATTTTGATGAATGTATGAGATACTGATCATATGAATGAAAAGATATAGAACAGTACATAAAATCAAATATGTAGGAATAGAGTACGAGATTTTTACCTCTCTCAGTTGGTTAGGGTCTCGTGCTGATAATGTGTTATAAAACCAAGCAGATAATGAGAGCTAAAAGTAAACAAAGTGCTGGACACAAATATGTAGAAAAGTTAGTCTTCTGGACTACTCAAATATTATTCAGATTGGTATTTTGCTCTCTGCCTTTTCTTTCTCTCTTGCTTGTGTGTATAACATCTCTTTGGACGACATCTTTATATAGCCAAAAGGCTAACACTAGTACATCTAACATTTAAGGCCACCACACAATTCAAGGGATGGTCATCCATTCTCAGAGGAATGGTCATCCATTCTCTGACATTATTTATAACACTTACCATGTTCTCATATACTCCAATTTTGTTTAGCCCGACTTTGATCTATTAGTCTTCGGTGAAGCCGTAGAAACCTGCTATAATTGCCTTTATAGGCGCATGCTATAATTGCCTCTATAGGCGCTGCGACTTGCCTAGAGTCTCTATAAATAGGTTAGAAAGAGGTTTTTATAACCGATTACCTCTTCTTACCCTCTTTTACCAATTAGTAGTAATAAAATGAACACAAAATGCTCGGCCTTCGGTATGTAAAATACCTAAGAAGTTGAGTCGCGTATGGCAAGAGAAAATGTTGGGCCAGCTCTATGTTTGCGCATTTGGATTGTATTCCAATATTATTTTCCCAAGGGTAGGGTTTAGGCCGGCGATAGCATGATACCGGTAAGACATGGACGATTCCACAGGGACCGAATGCGCAGCGCGTGATGGTTGAATCGCGAATGATGGTTTTAGCCTTAAAGCGGCAAACTTGGCTTTTGGAGTTTGTTTGGTGGAATTCTCTTAACTTCGAGAATGAAGCGAGATTAAAAAGACTAATTAAAACTAGGCTAAGTCAAGGGGTTCACACAACACCCATGCCTTAGGCCGATTCGTTCTCCTCTAAGATAACCAGCTCGGGGACGTCGTTAAAAAAACCCTGAACGGAAGATTTGGTTTTTAAACTCGTTTGATTAGAAATGGTGTTTCACAAAGAGTAGGATTCTTGTGCCATTTATACAAACATTTGGATTGACATCGCCCTAAGCATCACACGTGCCAAGTGGACGACTACTTGATCAAAGATATTAACAAATCCCAATTTTGATACATAAAATTAATCTTTACTCTTTGATTAACAAGCGATGTTTGCAATATGGCGATAAGAGCAAATCAACATAAGTCACGGGGTGCTACTCACCCCATAACCGAGCCTAAAACGACTACTTGATCATTGCTAAGGAAAACATGACTAATTTTGCAAAGAAAATAAAGAACATGACTTATGACTTTATAAACTGATTTTTAATGAAGATCCTATATTTGCCTAACACTTTAAACCTTGAGAAAATAGCAAACAACAACTAAAAACAAGGATTTACTAAGAACAAGTTAGAAGAAACATGAAAACTAAATACTTGGAATGGTTGAAAATAAACTACATATATTAGAAGAGCTAAACAAGAGTAGCAAGATTAATAAACGAGAAACTTACGGGAGAATAACGGTTACACGGGAAATCTAGAGAGAGAAACCTCCAATGGAGGAGCAAAAACTAGCTAAGGAAGATAATAATGGAGAGTGTAAGACAAGGAGAGAGGAGAGTGTATATATCATCCAAATCCTCTCTCCAATAAAGTTACATAAAACACTCACAAATAAGAAAACATTCCATAAAAGGAAAGTGCTAAAAGTGCCATGAAATTGCTTTTCGGGGGAGTTTGGATCGATCCATCCTATCTTTGGATCGATCCAAATGTTGCTGGTGCAGAATTTTCCAAGTCTAGATCGATCCATCCCAACTTTGGATCGATCCAAAGAGGTCTGATGTAGAATTGATGAAGTTGGATTGATCCAACCCCTCTTTGGATCGATCCAAAAGGCTTTGCTGGTGATTAATGAACACTTTGATCAATCCACTTCAAGTTTGGATCAATCCAACTTCTCCTTGGTTTGAATTTCACTCATTTGATCACTCCGCTTGAATTACGTGCTTCCAGATTTCTTCCAAGGAACTCAAATGGATCGTGTGACCCTCGGGGAAGATGATCCTTGGTCCTATAAGTGCTTGTTCACTCCCGGACCCCACCGGGAGTTTTTGTGAGCATGAAGAGCGGCTTCAAAGCACGACTTGAATTGTGACCTTCCGAATCCCCGGGCCTTTAGCCGAATCGTCGTTCCTTCACTCTTGAGGCCCGGTGTTGGCGTGCCATGGGGCACGTGGCTCTCGGTAACGTGGCACGGATCTCAATGCGCACAAAAGGCGCTCATTTTCCATGTTTAACCTGTAACTTAACAAAAACACTACTACACGCATATCAACCAAATAAAGCGCGAAATCGCATGTGTGTGTGGAATAAATGAGTGAGATAAGCTCCGGTTATCTACAATATTGGGGGCTTATCACTCTACATAAAATGTGTATGTAAAATCCCTAAGAAGTTGAGTTGAGTATAGCAAGAGAGACTGAGGGAGATACACTAAAAGAAGTTGAATGATGGATGCGGCCGTGCAATATTTTTGTATTTCTCAAATAGAGAAACTCTCCAAATCCTTTCATAGATGTATCCGAAATCGACAAACCACGTAATTGTCTCATGTCTCTTTGGTTGTGTGAGTGTGTGATTGATCCTTGGAGCACAAACACAATCATGTTCCCATTGCCCAAACGCATACCCAACCTAATTGAACCTAAGATCTCGTATGTTAGCCATCACCTTCCAATCTTGGTGTATAGTCAACTAAGATCCCAGAATGCCTAAGATATTATTCAAGGTGAATTAGATGAAAATATGCATCAGATGCATCACAATGTAATTTCCGGACAGAAAAAATCTAAGCACTTAAAATTTTTAGTCTATATTTATTTTAACCGATGATTACTTGGTCAAACCATGGCTGGATCTTCTAGTTTGGAATTGACTGACAATGAGTAATTAATTATACGTACGACAAGAACAAAAAGATGATCGCGTAGATCATCCAACTTTCTATTCGAAAAGATGATCCAATGCGTATAATGCTTACTATGCATCGGAAAAATTCCACTACTTCTTTCTTGCCTTGGGCCTAATTTACAAAACAGTGTTAATAGTTTTTGCAAAGTTACATGTGGAGCCGAAGACATGTTGCTCATGGAAGAGGATACGCTGCCAGTTAAATACATTGGGCTCTCTTGAATTGTATTCCACTAGATTAAGGTCAAGGAGAAAATCTTGCAGAGGGATTCAATGATATGCTACAGATAGTTGACTTATGTGGGTAGATATCAATTGATTCAATTTGCTTTATTTAGCATCCAAGGCGACTGGTGGTCACATTTGTGATTTGTTTTGCCTCAGAGGATGCTCAAAGAAATCGGGAAATTACAAGCCGCCCCTATTTTTTGGATGGGGTTTCATCCAAACCCTCTTTTGTCATGTTATCCCATCCAAACCCTTTCTAAAGATACTTTTACTATTTTGCCCTCAAATGTATAAGTTACCAAAAATGATTGTTACACAAACTTTGTGCCACAATCAACCACAACCCCACTCACATGGGGTGTGGGTCCCACATGGGCCCCACATGAGGGCCCCACACCCCATGTGAGTGGGGTTGTGGTTGGTTGTGGCACAAAGTTTGTGTATGTATCATTATTCGTTAAGTTACAACCCAAAATTCATACCTCTTAGCAAAATTCACATCTCCAACAATTCACACCCCCGCAACAATTCACACCCTCACCCCAACAATTCACACCCCCAAATTCTTAGGGTGTGAATTCTGAATTTTTTTAGGGTATGAATTTTGAAATTTTTAATTAACACCCAATTTGCACAATTCACATTCCCCAAATTACACATTGCAGGCATAATTCACATCCCCACAACAATTCACATTCGAAGAATTCACACCTCGAATAATTCACACCGCTTTGTAGAACTCACACCCCCAAATTACACAATTCACACGCGTAAATCAATCCTAAAACCCACTGAACTTAGAAAACCCAGGCAATCAGAAAACTCAGTCACCAAAAAACGGTTGCTTCAAACTCAAAACCCAACAAGAAAGCTAAAATCTAGAGTAAAAGCTACACACAAACTACTCAACAATGGTCAAAATCCCCTAAATAAGGCTCATTGTCGGCTAAAATAGACTTCGTAGCTATCGGTTAAACATTCTCAGGTATGGACCACTGGGTTTTCAAATGTGGCAAACAATTTGTTCTCCTAATCAATAATAAGGCTTCACAACCATCTTCTTTGCTGGAATCTCAGACCTTCAAAAGGTTTAATATTTCAATTACTTGGCCTTGGGAAGATAAATACTCCTCACGAACAGCAATTCCTCCCGCCCATCCCCCGCTTTCAGCATCGACAACGACGGTCGGATGATTGGCAACGATGATTGTGGATGTGGTGGTGATAGGTGGCGACGACGACGGTGGATGTGGTGGTGATGGGTAGCGATGGAGATGGTGGATGTGGTGCTGGTGGGCAGCCGTTGTTGTGGTTGATGAAGGAGACGATGAGTGGGGTTATTTTGGGGAGATTACTTAAAGCGGGCTAATGCGGCATGGGCTAGACCCAGATTGGGTTTGGACGGGAAGATGATGACAAAATGGGGCCGGCCAGTAAGAGCCCCCAAAGAAATTGAGAGTTTGTTGAGGGCCTGAGGCCTTTCTTATGCTCTGGGTTCAAATTGATACAATCTGTTGTCAAGAAACATGTGCTCCAAGGACTAGGCTCCCTTTTTGTATTTTGTACATTTGTAAAGTTATCCTATAAAGGCTACAAGCTTACTGTTAGGTTTTAGACTTTTTTGATAATAGCTCCAAAATAGGGTTAGGACTTTTATGCTTTAGCTTGTTTATTTAAAGACAAGTCTAGTGTATTCACAAACCATGTACAAATATTATTCTAAGTAATAAATATTATTCTTTGCCAACTTTCCAGACTTCTTGTCTTCGGCTTGAATTTAGGCCTCTAAAATGATGAACAAAACAATCACTAGGGCAGGTCTTTACATTTTGGAGGTTCAATGCGAAACTTAAAAGAGAGTGCCGTTTTTTGCATTTTGATCTTTGCTCCGGTTTGCTCTTGGGCAACAGTGGCTACCATGTTAAGCATTTGTAGGGATCAGCAAAAAGACTCACTCTCCATGGGCGAATGTGTACACAATTGTGAACGAACAGCACAATTTGAGTGCTGCCTTTTAAGCTGGAGCATACTCTTAAGAAAAAATTCGAGTAATCGAGTACAACTGCTTAGGCATTTGTTCGCCCATTTACGAATTATATATACTTCTTTCAGGGACTCCAAGGACATATGGACAGGAAGGAACTCAGTAGTCTTTGCATTCGGTAATGTCAGAAAATGAACTCGTTTGCTAAATGCAGAAATGCTTTTATACAATTCCATCCATACAACAACTTATATTTGATAATACTCTCTGACACTAACAACTTCTTCGAAATTAAAAACACAGTGCATAGACAAATGCCAAGTTTTCAATCTAAGAACGCAAGGAAAAGCACAATTCAGATACATATGAACTTATCCCCTAAAATGAAAAGAACAGAATCAAGTGTCCTTTTCTTTTCTTCCTTTTGGAGATGACTTGAACCAAGGTACCCACACTGAGGTTGTCTCCTGGTACACCCTGTATGCTTCGGCTCTATAGTCTTTTTCCAGCATCCGCCTCTCCACAAGCACCGTAACATACGCTAAGCACATGCTATTTATCAATGCCCCAACCGCAGTCCAACCACACCCAAGGTTCCACCCAAAGATGACCAGTCCCCACCACCACAATTGCTCCCCAAAGTAGTTTGGGTGCCGAGAGTAACGCCATAGGCCCTTGTCAAGACATGGCTCGACCGGCTTGCCAAGTTGTTTTAGTTTTTCGTTGCTTGCCACAAAATTGTAAAGTTGTGTGTCGGCATAGTAGGCAATGACTATACCGGTTATGCAGACAAGACTGGCTACAGTATCCCAGAAATTCCATGGCTTGTCAACTGAGTGAATGACATAAAAAGGCATACAGATTCCGATCAGAAATACCTGCGCAAAGGTTTTATTTAGAACACGGACAAAACATATAATAAACAATGAGGTCTTTAAGGAGAAAATTTTGGGTATGGGGAGGGTACCACGTGGTACCCTCTCGGCACATCCGGACCGTCCAAATAATGCAACCAACGGTCCGGATTAAAAGTGCCGTCTGCATTTTAAAAAAAATAGAAAAGAAAAGAAAAGAAAAAGTGTGTTTTCATCCCGACCGTCCGATGCAGTTTTGGACGGTTCGGATGTGCCGAAGGGGCACCACGTCACCCATACCCTATTTGCACCCAAAATTTTCTCGTCTTTAAGAAAGCACATTTTGACAATTTATTGAGCACGTACTCTAAACAAGTGCATAGCCTTGAAGAAAGTTGAGATTCTATCGAGCTGTCAATAAGGTTGAAAAAGAATGTTTGTGCACATGAACTGCTGAAGAATAAGTTAAAGTCCATGGATGTATGGACCTAACCTAACGATTGGCATCTCATTGTTTTAGCATTTTATTTACCTCTTCAACAGTCCAATGAGCTGTCAATAGCAAAACCGTTATAAACATCCCCGTCAAGCCTTTCAAGTCATGGGGTTTTTGGAGATTTTCACTGGCCCGGGACCTTTATTCGGACTGATGCATATTTGGTCAATTTTTCGGTGGGTTTGGCTTGATCGGTTGTAATTCCACCCTAGTTGTAAGTAAAGAAGAGGAGCGAAGGAAAAACATAATTGAGGAGAAAAGGTTAGTGTTTACCTGCTGAGCAACGTAAATGGAGAAGAAGGAAACCAACCACCAGTTTTTGCCATACTGTCGGCGCATATCAGTGAATCTCCAGTCCTCTCTGGCGCCCCACTGCCACTTTTCTCGGCGGAAGTAGTTGTGACTCAGCCTCATAGCCCACACCCATGTCATCAGCATCACAGCCTTTGACCTCCACGGATTGAACTTTGCAAGAGGGTGAGTTGCGTAGTAATGCATAAGCAACACCGTTATGACTGTCCAATACACATCTATCAACTGCACTCACCAGTATCAAATAATTCATATTAGTTGCAACAAGGATTAATGTTGGAAAAGCAAATCAAACTGGTAAAGAGAAAAAATATTAATGTAGAGTAATTTTGTTGTTGGTCAAGAAATTGTAAAAGAATGATGTACTGTTGAAAAAGGAAAGGACACCGGTGGATAAAAAGAAAAGAAACATGCAACTGCTAGTCCCATTGTTTCGGCGAAAAACCATTTCCACTGAGAATAACTTTTTATGTGGAAAGTTTTTGCTTCGGACTTCTGTATTTGGTAACATGATATTGATGTTGGTCTTGGGTACCATTGATTGAGGGGGTTAACATCTTCGGTTCAGAAAATGCACTAAAATTTTATGTTGTTTTTATACATTCATATACAAAACCACTCACCCAGTTGCTAGATTGGAGGAGACCGATGAGCCAAAAGAGGAGATCAACGTTGAGCAAGAAGAGGAGATTGGCCAGCAGAATAGGGTGTTGGTAGCACCAATTCCACACAAGCGACAGAAAGCTGTTGCTATTGCTTGAAGAAGAAATATCACACCCATATTGTTCAGTGCAGTGGCCGAGGAAATAGAGATAGAAAAGTAAGGAGGGTAGAGGAGCTAGCAGTGCTATCACTACATTCTTCAAGTTTCTACCCATGATGTTGTTAATTGGCCCTTTGCATCCCACACTCTTAGTGCTAGGGTGGCTAGGTCCCTTTTTATAGAGTTTTAGTACCAGAAACACTGTGGTACCGTGGGGTGATTCTTATTAAAAATGAGTATTCTACCGTCCACATATTAGGCGGACAATAAAGTGTATAGAATTTGAATTCTTACATGTAACAATTCAAAAAGTGAAAACTCTTACATGTAAGAATTTTGATTGTTTTGTGTTTTACCGTTCGCCCAATGGGCGGATAATAGAAAGATCCTATTAAAAATAGGTACTATGTATTTTTGATAACCAGGTGTCCGGACCAGCATTTGCGCACCTTGACTAATTCTTGAAGACCAATTCCACCGTCCACTACGGGGTCCCAATTAAAGTCAGAGCAAAACTCTGTATAGACTAGCCCCATAGAAGTTGATAGAACTCACGAGGTTTCGAACCTAAGACCTAGGAGTGAGCAAACCCCAAAATCTCAAGCCTTGACTACTAGGCCAACCCTTTGGGGTTAATAGGTACTATGTATTAACCAAAAAAAATGTTAATGAATGTATTTATGTTAACGTGTAAATTCAATAGAATAGTTTAGTCTCAGAATTCAAAATGGAAGGTTCGGATTTACTTATGTGTGTAAGATTATTTCAAAGATTTTTTTTTTTTTTTATATGTTTGTTTTTCATTGAAATCTTTAACGTCCCACAATTGATTCAGAGTAAAGCGCCAAATATATTTTTTAGTTACTTATAAAAAAAATTATTTCTATGTTGGAGGCAGTTTTAGTTAATAATACAACGTCGTCTCCCATGCCTTTATTCCATGAGCCTAACTGTGATTCACTAGCCGGCCCTCAAGGGGCGATAGACAATTATGGGTGATTGGTCTCTCTAGAGATCTGGAGTCTTTATGATCCTGCATGCCTAAGAGAATTTCCTATAGCTGGTCACCCCTTCCTCCATCCTTTTTTGTTGAGTAACAATAAAACAAGCAAAAAATGCAATTTTTCCCAGCTGTACATTATCTGTATATGTAATTACTAAAATATTAGTCCTCTTTTGGTAGTGAACCACTAAACATAGCTAATAATAAAACTCTCAACGGTTATTGGGTGCTCAAGTCAACTAAAGACTAAAGTGGCTTTAATTTGTTTTGTTCTTTTTTGCGCAAATGTAGAGCCAGCCGAAAGATGATCGAGGAGGATGAAGGAGGAAGAGGGGATGTTAAAGTTTTTATCTTTCGGCGCGATTCCTTTGCCATGATAATTGGGGGAATGCCATGCCATTCCATTCCATGCAATGCAAATCCAGAATTTTGAATTTGTTGATGAGTGCAGCAAATCCATCCAGGCCAGGCCAGGTAATGACTGCAGATTACTAAGTATCTCTCACATAGTACAAGAGATGACTAAATTTTTTACTATAAAATTAAAAAGATGCTGCGGCTTTGCTTTTTTGGTATGGGGGTAATGATGTTTGGATGCTATAGTGGCGTGCTTAATAATAATAATAATAAGCACAAATCCCATCACATGGCTCCCACCCCACGGTGTATCAACAAAATCCATCACTTGTCCTCTGCTGGTCCCCCCCACCACCTTCCACCGATCCTCTCACTGGCGACGCCAGACAAAATTATTGTAACGAACTGCATTTTTTTTTTAGACGTGGCTCTCTTTAGCCCATCTGTTAGTACTTTTTTAATTTCTAAAACGATTTAGGAGTTCGAGTTTATGAAGAGATGCAAAATCTCATTAATTTAGTTGGTAACTTCTAATCCCCACTGAAGTATGTATGCAATGTAATTACACAAAAAAGCACAAATTATCGGTTGGGAGATATGGTGAGAAGGAAAAGAGTTAATATTCCAAGGAAGAAGTCAATCCAAGAAGCAAATTAGAAAATGGAACGGAGATTGAAAAGATCGAAAAGGGAAATTAGAAAGCAAATTAGAAAATGGCTCACAGTATGAATTGCATTGACAAGGAGACTTCTTCTTCTTCTTCTTCTTCTTCTTCTTCTTCTTCTTCTTCTTCTTCTTCTTCTTCATGTGATATTCGAAAACAGAAAATTTATCTTATTTGAGCAAGCCAGTAAGATGATGGATTCAATTGCTCGTTTGGGCGTTAAATTTAGAGGAGAGAGAAATTTTAACTTGAAGCTTGTTGAAATAAAGAATGATATTATAGATGAAAGGGAGGCTTCTATTCTTGATAATTTGGAGGATGATGCCTGGGATTATGAAAATTTGGACTTTGGCGCTTCACTCACTTTGGAATTTTAACCTCTGGATTATGAAGATTTGGACTTAGGCGCTTCTCTCTCTTTGGAATTTTGACCCCTGGATCGATGTTGGTGTGAGGGTCTTGTGTTTTTCTTTGTTTTAGGGGCTTTGTGGTTTTTCTGGTTATTTGTTGTTTGTTTTTGGAATTTCTAGCAAGGGTGCTTAGGTTGGGTTTGGGTTTATTTTTTTATTTGCGATGGATGATAGAATAATTAATAAGTTAACCTAAAATCATAAAGCTGGCATCGATTGGACCATTTTGTTGAGGTTTGCAGTACCCACCAATGTTCTCACTTGATGATGTGAATCATTCACTTTTAGATCTCCGTGAACAAATTTAGTTTGATCTAATAACCATAGCCACTTGATTTCGTTGCACATATCTCAAAAAAAAAAAAAAAAAGGATGATGATGTATATATATGCTTTTGGACAAATGCAAGAAATCATGCGCCTTTTTTTCTTTTCATATGCATTGAACAGGTATAACGCTAGTGCTTGGCTAGTTTGGAGTTGATTTAATAAACATCTCAAGAGAATTTAAGTTAGGTACCAATTTTTACTTGAGTAGAGAATTTTACAACTACTTCAAAAATAAATATTTATGTTGTATAACTTCATATAATAGAGGTCACTTTAATTTTTCTCGACTTTATGACGGAGGACCTCATCGAACAAATATTTTAGAGTCGCCACCTGATCTACTCCCAAACCCTTCCCATTTCATCAACACTTCACCGCAATCAATGCAGAAATACAATGGTAGATTGCTTGCACGCGTGTAATAACCAACCTCAACCTTCACAACTTAAAAGTGTGGTGGGTCACAAATTATGAATAATAATAGTTAGAAATATAGTACAAACGTGAATGACCATATTTGAGCTCACTAGGGAAATCATGATTAAGCGCCTCTCTATCCTCCACTACTCCCTGCAATATTCCAAAGGTGGTGAAAAGTGGAGTGCTTTTCACAAGTCATTTCCTGAATATACCAACACAAGGTTATTAGTCCACCAAGTATGCAACATTATTATCATGATTAAATAAACAAAGAGAAACCCATCTTTTGAAAATCATATTTCCTTCATTTTTCTTCACCTAAACCGACAAGAAAGAGAGACTTTCTCTCTCTTAACTTTCTTTTTTTCTATCTTGCCTTTTTTGGGGGCCATTTCAGAGCATCTTCAATGATTGTCATACTATTTGAATTGCTATTGCTATAATATAACGATGAATAATGTCAAATTGCTATAGGTGAATTCTATTCACAACCCACAAATTGCTCAATATACCCCATTGCTAAATGTAACCCAACCCTAATTTGTACTTCTTTGAAAATGGCTAAATACAACCTGCAAAAAAATCAACACCTTCCCAACTTGCTCCTCCTACCAA